>JANHGL010016791.1:0-101410 GCA_024611195.1 Ceyx melanurus
CTTCTATTTTTTTATTTATTTATTTTTATATATTCAAAGTTTTATTCCTCATTTCTATTACCTTCACGAGATACACCAAACAGAAATAATGATTAAATCTTTATCTTCATTGCCCCTATAATTCTTGTATATAATTCAAATTGATGTCTGAGCCTGTAGCAGGTTTATATAGCATTTCTTGTCATTCCAAGGGCTGCTGAATTACAGAAACCACTTGGTTACAGGTAAACTATAGCACCCACTTTGTAGTGGGTGCTACAAACTACACTAAATCTTTGTGCAATATGGCCAAGCTACTTCTCTTTTCTTACAAAAGCATCAGTAGTTCTGCACAATTTATTTTTGTAATTAAAACAAAACCCAAACAATGCATCAAAATGTATCTTTCTTTCCTGTTTTCCAATGCACAGAAGTTTCTAGTTACACTAGAATTAGAGCATCCAGAAAGCACAGACACTAAAGTTAGAAGGCAGGAGTGATCTGTAGCAGAGCTGCACGGGGATGCCTTTAGCAGCGTTCCTGCTTCAGCTCTGCCACTTCAATAACATCCCACCTCTATGCACTTAGTGCTTATACGCAATCTAGACCATGTTGAAATCAAGTCAGCACATCTCCATCAGCATGTGGAACGGTTCCCTGGTTATGATGTGAAAGCTCCAGGTCTTAAGGCTGTTACAAGGGTTTGAGAAACTGTGTATTATGGGAAAATTACCAGAAACAAACTTATCTTTGGCCTCAAAGAGTGTATTAAATAAAAAAAAAATGCTTTCAAAACCAGAGGAAACTTTTGTTTTGATTTGGTTCACCTAAAGTCCTGTTTACCTTGTAAACAGGATGAGAACTATCAACTTGAATGTTGCTAATATGATTCAGAGTCTGACAGAAGCACTAATTCATTTACATAAACATATGTATCTGTGGCAACAACTTGTATTTATGAAGCCTGATTGTATCCAAAACATCCTCATGGAGCTGGGAGGGATGGAGGAGCCCATGCTGTGTCGAGCACAAGCTGGAGTCCAAGCAGTACTGCGAATATCTCAAATAATATGCAGGTATTGGCAACTGTATATTGTCTAGAATATAATCCATATTTCTAGATAAGTGGCTTTTAACACCAGAAGGCCACTTCTGGTCACAGAATCACAGAATGTTAGGGATCTTGAAAAGACCATCCAGTCCAACCCCCTACTGGAGCAGGGTCACCCAGATGACTATAATGTTTCACAACACAAGGATCTTCAGCTATGTATTATTATTACTTTTTTTTTTACAACAACATGCCCTTTGGAATGATGCCTCACCTTAAATTAAAAGGCTGAAATTGATGAAAATAAATTGTAGTGGTCTATCAGCTACACAATGATTTATTACCTCCATGTTAAAAAATAACTCTTTCATCCAGTTTTGGCATCTAACTATCAAATATCGTTAGGTGTTATTTCTGCCAATTTAAGGGACCACCTGACAATACCACCAAAAAAAGCAAAACATGATAGACCCAAACCCCAAAGCAGCTGTAGCCTATTTATAGAAATAAATAGCCTAAAAGAGCATAATCCAAACATTTGAAATGTCCACACTTTTTTTTTTTTTTTTTAATTAGAAATGTGCTGGATCATCCATATGTTGAAGGAAAATACTCTGACTAGTGCTTAGCCAAATTTCCTCAGGAATCCTACTGCACTGTTATCTAGACTCCAAGACTGGACATTAGGTTCACCACTGGAGATATATTTAGTATAAATAAAAGATTATATGCTGCATTAAGCAATCAGGATGAGAAGCAATACATAAAATAAAACTAATTATCTGTTCACTTTAAAACGTCTTCATAAACATTCATGCCATTACTCCCTTGGGAAGCAAAAAACCCAAAACCACAAAACAACAAACAACCACCCCTAAAAATAGTTTTCAATCCGTTTTCATTAATTTTTAGTATTTGATGTGCAAAGGAATGGGGAATTAAAAATAAATTGGACAGAACTAATATAGCAATTTAAACACAAATACCACAAGTTTGCCTTGGGGGCCTTGGGCTCTAACTGGTGCTTTATTGCATTACATAAGTAATCAATGGAGCCTTCCAAGGTGATGAAGACCAGAGCTACCTAGTATTGCATTTTATCCCTTTTACTGCAACCAGAGCCAGACACATTATCATGTTACACGTGTTTCACTTACTAGAACAAAAGCAGTCCATAATAAATGTTTAGGAATAAGACAGGAAGAACAGATGGAGAAAGACTGACAATGGATGGTGGCACTGAGGAGATGACCAAGTAGCATTAATTACAGTTAGACTGGCCCGCACAGCATCCGAATGGACACACATACCTTATGTGATAGACCAAGCCACTGTCCACCAGCAGTGCAGTAAGGCATTGATGAAGATGTGTTTTGTTTCCACTTTTAAAGTAAAAAGAAACATTCTTTTTATTTTTTTAAGCAAAAAACAGGCAATAGCTACACTTTGGAAGATGGTCATAGATGTGATTAAGCGTTTGTCTATTACATAAGAGTGTTGAGCAGTTTGAGGTTACATGTGTTGACATCTGCCAGTCAGATAGATCCTGTGGGCTGAATTCTGCACTCAATGATTTGACTTTTTGAAAGTAATAATGGTACTATTTGGAATATTTTTTAACAAGTGGAAGCTACAAAGACTTAATCTAAGGTTTTATCACAGTTTACATTGGCATTAACAAAGTTCTATGTTCAATCAAACTACTAAATATTTAAAATGGAATTTGTACTTTTTTGAAGGTGTAAGCATCTTTCATGCCAATATTTAGAGAAACCGAAGTAGAGGTACAATCAAACTTTGTATTGTAAACGTAAAAAAAAGTTTACATTTATCAAATTTTCCCCAAAATTCAATGTGTGAATAAAGTATTAGGTAGTAAAGCCAACTGTTTTTCTCAGTGGTGAGTGTAGAAATACATGTGACTGGTTTTGCTAACAAGTTCGTATTGTATTTGTTGTATCTGTATGTTGTATTTGGCCTTTTTTTAACGATACAGATTATGAGACCCCAGAAGCAGTTCATGCAGAGTGATATCACCTATTGATCTCATCTAATTGTATGGTTAAAAAAAACTCAAACGTTTTTGGAGCTGGACTGTGAGCAGAGTGCTAAACGTTAGGAAGAACTCTACTCTGGCGGCACGCTTGTTTCTGTTTCTAGAATTCTAGACTGTGGCTTGAATAGCTCCTCTTCCCTATCCATCAATACCATTTTGTTCCTGCCAAACAGTGTGCTCCTTTTGACACTGCACATCTGCAGGGATGCCAAACTCTCTCTGATCTACAAGCTCTCTGAAAAGACCAAAGTAAGGGCACTTAACTTCTGCAAGCCTAGGACAGATGATCAACATTAAGGCTCATTTACCCAGTAGAAAGCTGTAGCATCTACATTTGTGGTTAGATTATGTTAGATGCTCATGTTTACTTCAGTATTAGGAAATTATGATTATCAAATAAAGGTTAGCTCAAACAAGACAAAATAACTTGCCAAACTGGTGATTACATTCCCCTATTATTATTGCTTTTCTGACAATAGCATTTACCTAAAGTATAATTCAAGATCTTGTAACTTAAAAAAAAATGCTCAAGTAAAGCAATACAAAAAGCATTGCTACATTGCAATGTGTGAAACTGTTCATAAAGGAGGGACTACTCCCTGTAGTAAAGCAGGAATTAAATAGAGACAGATGTCAGAAAAATCCAAGATGTAGGCTAACTTTTACAAAGTACCAAATATTGCCCTTACAGGATTTTGGGAAGATCATGAAGCCTTTGGAGGACTCTGAGGATGGCTGTTCTGTCTGTGGCTATTATCAAATGTAAGCATTCAGATACTCCATCCTCACAGGAATAATCCTCACCATAGATGTGAAATTCAATTCATTTCTCCATCATTAGTCAAGGGACCAAGTACATAGATTTATAAGGAATGTACAAAAACACTTGATATAGATTACTTTTTATAAAGAGTGTGGTTTTTATAGAGTTGTCTTTTGTCTTCCTTCAAAATCTCGCATTCAGGTCAATGAATAAACAAACTCAAGAAATGACATCCCTATAAAATCTCAAATATGAAAATAAGCTTTAGAAAGCAAAGGCAGATAAACAAAGGCAAAACTCTGGAGTGTTATGAGTATCAATTCAGAATTTTATCTAATGTACATGTCTTTCTTAAAACCTGTGGGAGAGAAAACATCAGGAAAGCACTTTCTGGCAGTAAAAAAATGTTGCCTGTCAAAGAAAGGAAAAAAAAAAAGTTTCATAAGCACTCTCAGGGTCCTTGTCCTGAGGCTCTGCATGAGTCAAAAATTCTTCTTAAGTTAGACAATGAAATACTTAGGGCAATAATGAAAGAAATGGGTCATTTTCCATAGACTACATTTGCTCCCAGGTTTGGTTTGGTCTTTTGTTGATTTTTTTTTAATCTTGTCTGATACCTGGGGTCACCCAGCCACAAAGCACAAAGTACATAGATGTTAATGGTAATAGACAGATGGACACACCAGGTAGCATCACTCCAGACACTACCATTGAGGGTGATGGAAATTCAATGACTTACACAAGTGGGGCGTTTTACTCAGAAAGCAATAAAACTGGAATCTATATAATTTGTAAAGGACTTCTGAGTAAATTCATAATTTTAGATAAATATCTAAAATTACAAGGTGACTGAATGGTGTCATGATGGTGCTTAAATAGGATACAAGCACATCAAACACAAAGATAAAGCTAAAATCTCTTCCAAGATGTGCACATATAGCTACTTTATTTCAAATAAATTTAAAGCATGAGTATTTATCAGAGTTTTTTTCTTGATATTTTAATGCAATAAACACCTACTGCACATTTCTTGAAAACAGTATTAGAACAGTGTAAAAGATTAATTATCCCCAAAGTCAATTACCATCTATTTCAAAGCTGCTGAATAGCACCTCTAGTATGTGGGCATTGAAATTAATTACTTTGGACTGAGAAAAATACATTGAGCCCTCTTCTGAATTATTTTAATCGTTTCTGTTACTTACTATTTGATACAATAAGACAAGATATCCACTATCTTCAAGTAAGTATTCAGATGCCAGGATAAATTAAATACCTCCCTTACTCTCATGTTGTTTCCTGTTCTTTGGGATTTTCATGTAAGACTTGAGGACCTGTGACTTTCCAGTCATCATTTTATTAATGTTACTTATAGGAAAAAGAAACACAGCCCCACTAGTTTACCTTAGCATACTGCATAGGACTGCTCACTTTCAGACTGAAATTCCCAGCAACATCATATATGCCTAGCTCTACTTCCTGACAAATTCAAGGACTAGAGTTGTAATTTTTTAAGGTTATTTAAATGGGGTTGGAATTATTTCCTCTTTTCAGAACAGAACTGAATACACTGGAATATCTTAAATGTCAAGAAGATTAAGATTTTCCCCTGAAATATTCACAAAATAGAAACATTTCACCCAGTGGAAATTTTTCATTTGTACTTCATTTTGGTTGATCATCTGGTAGGTCATGGTTGAACTCTGTACTTACTTAGACATAGCTCCCTTAAAAGGTAGTGCCTCTTTTCACCAAATCCTGTCTCACTACCAATAAAGAAGATGAGCAGAAATACTTGTTCTCTAAGCACAAGGTCTTTGCACAGACATCACAAGCTATAAAGAGTAAAGGTGGGAGGGTGCAGTAAAAGCTTGAGCAAACAGATTCCACTGTGTTTATGTTATACACGATAAACATCCTGGTCTCTCTGGGGATGAATTCTGAATTACAGTAACAGTGTGTAAGAGTATTGGATATGTGAACTACTCTACCTAATTCATTTGCATTTAGGGTGGGGAAGGATTAAATCCTAATGAGGTTAATAATTACAATAAATGTAAGCCCGTACATTTTGAGGAAACATCTGGAAAAGCATGTTTCCTCTTGAATGCATCATTTGAAATAAAATACATTCCAATACTGTGAAATACAAGTCTCAGCCAAATCACAAAGGTTTTGCAGAATCTGGCCCCCAATCAGCTTAATTACATTAAAATACAAATCATCCTGACTTCAGATAGTATCAAGTGAATCAACTGGAGCATTTACCATTTAGGTACCATTCAGTATTTCCAATTACCATAAAATGCTGCCATCTACTGGGAAAAAAACACACTGAAATACGAATCCAGCTTTCTGACTTTCCAGCAGAAACGGAAATCCTGTTATTGCCAAAGTAAATTTTAAAAAAAGATTTTTGATAGTTCAAGATGCCTCTTTGCTTACTGAGAGCAATGATTAAACAATTTACATAGGATGAGTGATTTCTGATTGTAGAATAGCAAAAGATGAAGAACTAAGAAGTTTACATTGAATTTTATCAGAGAACATAGTTTAAAATGAAATATGTGCCATCTTCATTAGGAAACTATTTAATGCCAGCTAAATTCTCTCTCCCTTCAGACTGAAGGCCATATATCCATCTTATATAAAGGCAACAGAATCACTATGATTTACCATCAAATATTTAGATAGTCACTGTCAATATTTTGCAGTCAGTGAGTCAGTATCTTGCAGAACTCTTTGAAAATGACATTTTAAGAAAGTTGGAAGTTAAGTGGAGAATATATGGACTTTGTAAAGATTAGTCAATTGGCATAGATCTAGCACTAACTGGATTCACATTTGTTTCCTTCCTGTGAAGGAAAGGGAGGCAGTGTGGGAGACACTGCCTGCCTGCTCACCAGAAGATAGGCAATGGATCCAGGCTGCTCTCTTGGTCCCTTTCATGAATGTATCACTTCAGTGGGATTTTACTTGTAAGGAATGATGGAGGGCTCTTTCAAGTCACAGCCAGAGAGTATCAACAAGGCAAAGCAACCGTATTTTATTCCATGCCATTACAGTCCTTGTATTGCTCTGGGCAAAGCCAGTCCCTAGACAGGTATATATGCACATACAAAGACAAATGTAAACCATAAGAACTTTACAGATAGGAGTCGACATTGTTGCTTATAGCTGCCTGCTTTCAATTTGAGGTTATCAGGGATAGCACTCTTCCTAAAGCAATTGGACACTTAATCCTGCACATAGTTAAAATGGAATTTAGAAATCTAACACACACATTTCTTAATGTCTAGGGTGCATTATTAATGGCTTTGAAAAGGATTCTGTGGTAGATGCTCATTAGCCTGTAAGATGCCATGTTTAACTACTTAATGTAGTGTCAATTAGTTACTTATTAAATGCCAATCATTTAGCAATTAAGTAATCTTACCCCAACATTTTAGACCATAAACCTAAGAAACTGGATTTCAGAATGAGAGTAACTGCATCCAGTCTACTGACTCAAGCAAAGCATACCTGGGAATAACTGGGACACCCTGGGAAAATCTTCAGTTTTGGTGTTCTAGATTTCTGCTTTACCATTTTGATAATGAAGTCCTAGGTTCTGTACTTGGTTTATGTCTCAGAGTCCTTAGATATTGTCTAGGATGGATTCATTAAACAATCCTGTAATTCTATATTGGTTTTAGCCGATTAAATAAGTAAATTTTATTAATTGCTACAAGAACAGAGAAGTTTGTTTTTTCATGCTTAAGCAGAGGCATACCAATAACTGATCTGTGCCTTTAAAAGAGCATATTGACTTCTGAAAAGACCTTGAATATTTACTTGAAAAGGTTAAAAAACATAACAGCAACGAATCCATATGTACAAAACCTTTGTCAATTATTTAATGGGAACATGTTTACTCAGGAAAATGTTTGTTACGTGGGTTATCAATGTTACTTATGGTATTTTTGAAATTTATTTATATTAATAAAGACAGATCACCTGCATAATTTTATATGCAGGTTAAAGAAAGTATAATCTCTTCTGTGGGTAAAACAAACAAATAAACAAAACAAACAAAACTGTTATCCAAAGGCAGAACACCTAAGCTTTCAATAATACTATGAAACTAAAAAGATAAGAAAAAAGTGCATTTCTGATTCATTTTTAAGTCAGATCCTTATGTATCTATGAAGCAGTCACATGCATCTATTTGGGAGCAGTCAGCCTTCTGCTGCTTTGAAAACAAGATTATATATTGTCAGAAGTGTTCAAGGAGCCAGTTTATTTCAGTTGCATGCAGTCCATGTTTTAGAGTAAACTTTTGACTTTCATGCAAATTAGAACTGAAATATTGCATGACTATGCAAGAAGGCATGAATAAAAACCCAAAATATTACTACAAGGCCAGAAGGAAAACAGAGTTGCAAGTCTATTAGTAAGTGGTAGAATTCACACAATTCAGAACAGAAAGAGCCTCAAAGAGAGATGCCTGTACAGTTTATACCTAAAAGCAATTTCTCTTGCACCCAGAAATGCCAAAGAAACTGTGAAAAAGGGGATCCCATTAACTATACTCAGGCTGCACCCTTAACTTTATGTTTTCTTTCCAAATCTCTCATTATCCAGTCACAGACATTTCTTCTGAAGAAATATTAGAGAATTATGTATAAGAAGGATGGAGGAAAAGCAAATAGCAAGGGAGAAAGAGCTGTTGTTGAAGAAAAAAGTTTCTAACAGAAAAAAAAACCACCTTTAAAATTTGCACATAAGTGAGGAAGTGTCTGGAAAGCAGAGAGAGACAAACCTGTCAGGCCCTCAGCTTTCCTGCTGAGATGGAGTATGCTGACATAACTGCCTTAATATTTAAAGCTCTCATCTCTTCTGGCTATTGATTTGAAGAATAACTCATGCAACACAGATATGTGCTGTAGAAGCCTGGTGAAGAACTCTGCATACCATGTGGAAAATGTTTCTCCTAGTTGCTAACACTGACACTGGTGACTGGGAGAGACTGGTAAATTTTGCTAGAGGGAGAGAAGAGTTATTACACCAAAACAACGGTACTCTGTTGTTGCCTGACTTGAGTCCTCTTAGCCAGTTTTGAAAGAAGTAGCTTAGCCCAGTGTACTAACAGTTTAGAGGAGGAAACTGAGCAGTGGATGCCCTACTTCTTACAAAAGGGAGATGCACTTCATGTACCGGGCAATTCTGAACTAGTTGTAACAAGTGCTGCTGGATTCAGGTGCTGCTGCTTTTGCAATGGCCTGTAAACCACCAGCACTCCATTTTGTAAGAAGCTTAAAAAAAATGAAGTTAAGAGTGTTCCATGGAAACAAGGAAGTGAGTTCAATTATTGAAGTTGCAGAAAAATCAAATGCAATCAGGATACTTCTCTGAACTATTGCCAAGCATTCCTGGAACTCTGAAGAATAAGAAAATGTTTTGAGCTGTTGAGTTTACTAAGGTAGTTCCTACCATCTGTCAGGTCCCAGGGACAAGAACCAAAATAACTTAGAGCAGTGGGCACAGTGTGGAGGAGGGACCATGACAAAAACAAGTTCAACATGTAAGAATCATACACAGCACGTTCCTGGGGAGTGTTCCTGACTCCATCAATTGCAGAAGATGGATTAAGTGCCTGGTACAGTGCATGATGTGGAGGAAGGCTTTTCAGAGATACCTCTGACAGCACAAGGTCACCGCTCCAAAGGAGTGTATTGCAGGTCCAAAGAAAGCAAACCTGGTTTAGGCCAAAACCTGCCTAACTAGACACCAGGTGTGTACATACACTTCTAATTCTTTTTCCTCTTACTCTCTTTATCCTGCTTTATCACAAAGTGACATACTATTTAGATCAAAATTTTAGAAGCTGTGTATTTACATTAAATATTTAAATCTGTCTGTATCAAGCAAACTTAACGTGACCTTCCATTTTCCTGAACAACTATAATTTAGATGGAGTTGCTGGTGCTCAATGTCTTTGAAAACAGTATTGTAAATCAGATTAAGTATTCAAAATGATGGATTTGAATTAATAATTACTGACTGTTCTTGACTTTTCCCCCTTCTCTAGTACTTGTCATTTGCATTTTCATTACTAATTTATTATTTGCTTTGCAAAAGAACCTACTTCTCATTTTTTATTCAAGATACATACAGGTACTTATACAAGATATACTTATTGTATAAGTACCTGTATGTATGAACTTTTTGCACATTTTTATCTTGCTAAGATATTTTCTGATTTAACGTTTCTGATTTCTTTCATTGTGAGAGTATTTTTTTCTGAATAGTTAAAAAGATTAAGAGAATTCAGAAAAATATTTTCTCAAGAACTTGGTTTCCGAAACTACAACAGAATGATTACTAAAACATTTTGATGCATTAGTACAGTGGTCCCTTAATTTATAATCCCAACTTAAACACTAAGTGCATTTTCTAGAAAAGCTGAGCTTCATTCAGAGCTGAAGAGCAATGCTGTTGTGCAATCCCTTACGCAATGATTAATGGAATACTGGAATCCACTAGGAAATAATCGTGTTATCAGGACAATAACACAAGAATAGTGGAGAGAAATGAAAACACAAAAATGGTTTCTGAAAGAAAAGGCTGAAAACTCTGAGTCACAAATACATAGAGATAGATTAAAAGTGACAGCCAGAATAAGTGCCTCCACATTCCTTTGATTCCAGTGGCAATACAATAACAGAAAGAAACAGGAAATTGCTTGTCCTATAGAAATTAAACATAAAAGTTTGGAAGATTGCAGTTCTCATCAATGATGTAATTCCAGTGCTCCCTCTACTACCCTAACAGTAAATGAGCTTTTGAGAATCAGACTATGTATGGTCAAGTACAGACTTGACATTATGGGCTCAGATTTGAATAAAACTATAGCATAATGAACCTAACTTATATACAAGCATTATAGAACGAGTATGAAAATAAGTATCTGGTAGTTGGCTTATTCATATAACATCCAGTGGAGGATTTTTACAGTAGTGATCCCTTAATTTTGAATTGTTATAATACACATTAGAGGGGATGTCTTGATTTTGAATAAGTTTGGGTTGTAGGAAGTTAGTTACATAAAATTAATAAATGTTGATTTCTTTTCTATCTTTAGACAAAATGTTTCCATTTAGCAATTCTAGAGGCCGCATTGCAAAGTAAACAAATCTAAAAAATGTAGATTTTCAAATGTCACATTTGACTGTATATACTCATGTACTGTAATAACTGTTTATTTCTGTGCCTGCTATTCTAGTAAATCATTGACTGGTGTGAGCTGCAGACAGTTACTGAACAGAAGAGTATGGTTCTAACTATAAGTAAAAGGAAAGAGATAGAGAAAAAAAATCCAGAAGCACGATTTAAAGGAAAATAAAGGAATTAATCAAACTCAGATCCAAGTGGCATAACAATGTAAGAATTCCTAAAATACTGCAAGTGAAGAAGTAAGAGTAAGAAGGCAGACTGGTGTATGTATCTGTCTCTATGTGGGCACATTCCTTGGAGTAAAATCTGCAGTGCCCATATTAGCAATTGCCAAAGACAATCCTGTATTTTAATTGTACAGTCATTCAACCACATTTCACTCTGTCTTCAGGGTTTTGTATTATCTTAATAGCCTTATTACATATAATTGAAGAAACAGCGGTTCTGTCAAAAGGGACCAATTTCTACTTGCAGCTCTTCTAGTGCATTTCCCAAGTTGAATATGCTGTCAGACAAAGTTGAGTGTATCTTATATTTTTGTTAGTAAAAGTCAATCTCAAGAAAAAGGATGCTTTTGTACTGCTTGTAACTTTTATTATCTATTCCATCATCATGGATGACTCCTGGTCTGTAATCACCAATACTGATGGTCAGACACAAATCTAACACAGTATGAAAATTTCACCTAATTCCCTACAAAGTAATAAAAATTATTATCACAAGCAATGCTATTTCTATATCTTTCCAGGTATTAAAATTGTTCAAACAGATAACATTTGAGATCTAAAGCCAGAACAACCTGTAATGGTCAATTTACTACCCACTGACATTGTTCCAATGACTCACAGTAAACCCCATGGCACACTTGCCTGGGAAGTCACCAGCAGCCAGGGTGCAAAGCCTAGAATCAGTGAACAGTGTATTTATCCTTCTCTCTAATGGAGTAGCCTGCCTGGAAAACCCCACTGAGACCAGGCTACTTTATCCTTTTGTTTTGCAGAATCTTTTTCAAAACAGAAATTTAATATATTCCCCTGCTACTGTGGAAGATTGTGGCAATATTCACCTCCCCAGAGACAGGAATCTGTCTCAGCTATCAATCAAGAATTCAGCTACAACTGTATTGATGCAGATGAGCCCCCTGTTTAGTAATTAGAAGACAAAAGCATAAACAGCACTCACAAAACACAATCACCTGTTAGGGACAGATGTGCAGACAGCAGGATTATTCACAGTTGTTCTTACACACCATACAAAAGGTGCTGTTGTGTGAGCTGTTGCTCCATACGTAACATAGTGAAAAGAACTTTCTAAGATTAAGAGATCATGTATGTGAAATACTGCAGAGAGATGAGATACAACATTAGGGACGTTATCTCTCAAAAATCACTAAGCCCATCCCAACCACATCTGCACCTATTTTGAATGCTTCTCCAGTTCTATTAATGAGATTCACAAAAGGAGACTTAAATTGGCCTGGCCTCAGGTCCATATTAAACACACTGAAAAGCAAGAACTCATGCTGATAAAAAAAAAAATATCTGTCTGCTGTGGTTATGCACAGAAACAAAATAAAGCCTATGGCACTATCTCCTGACTTTGACGAAAAGCAGGGGAAGAAATGACTATAGCATGTTGAGTGATCAATGAGTCTGCTCACAGAAAAGTAAGTAACATTTCTGTTTACAACATTGCATCAACCCTACCACCCAGAAATACAGAAACTTATGCTTCCCAAAACACAACAGACTGCTGGCACAATTTCACTTTAACACACCCTGTTCTTGTGCTTTGCCAGTGGGGTAACCTTAATGTAGAATTATTGTTTGATTCTGTAATCAACATTATTGGACCTATCACATCAATATCACCTATGACTCCTCACTTAACATCCACAACAACCACCACAGGAAAAATTCTAATCCGACAAGTTTTTGAAATGGAACCATATGTGATTGAATATACAGGTCAACAGTGAATATAGTTTAACTCATCATGATCCCTCTAACAAATAGACCTGACACCTCTGAAATCAGACCTACCTACTCACCATTCCTAAGCAATTTATATATTGGATGGGTAACAACTGCATGGACACACCCTCACCACTCCAAAATGTTCAAAAAGAGATGTGACTGGCATCCTAGGAACAGGATTAGGAGTACAGAACAGCACAGATGCTGAAGTTTTGGTAAGTAAAATGAATTTAGCAGAGTGATCTGTATAGATTAGAACATGCACTGCAATCCCCTCTGTTGGCATTAGGCACTGACCAATGGCTTGTATCTGATAGACTGCCCCAGTGGGAAGGAGTTACTGACAAAGACGAACTAACTGCAAAGGTGCCACTGAAGTGCCACCCAGACTGATGCCTCTCCTGCTGGTAGCTCTGGATCCAGTCTGCTGCAGCAGTCAGAAGAGGAGGTGAAGACGACATTTTGCCTAGCAAAATCTGAAAGTTGATCAGGCTAATGTGACTACTTTTGAAATTCAATGGCATTAATTTCTCATATGTATTTTGAGGAACTGATTAATCTAGAACTTACAACAAACAAATATGAATAACTAAAATAGAACAAACTACTGTACTTACTTAGAAACAGGGAGAGATTTTTATATGAAGATTACTTTTTGCTTCAGTTTCTGGAAAAAATGAAATGTATTGTTTTCTTTAAGAATCCCAGAAAAATAGTCAGAATAAAACTTTAGTATACTCATATTCTTCAATATTTCATGGCACTGATGCCTCAAAGCTGCAACATGAATTTAAGACTTTGCTGGGCTAGATGCCATGCAAATGAAAACACAATTCTGTCCTTGGAAAACAGTGTAAGTATTTGTACTATTCAAAGTAGATTTAAACAATGACATTCTGTCATGGCAAATATTTTACACATTTGTCAGAACCTATGTGAAAATTGAAACTAGTGTTTATCCAGTTTCTTTTGAAGCAATGAATGAAACAAGAATGAATGTACAGCTCTAAGTGAAACTAAGGATTCTGAAGTAAACACTGAGGTAATCACCAAAAAGCATTATGGTTTTTGCTTCTTTGAACCAAACACAGATTAAAAGTCAAATATCTGTTTCAGCCGTTGCTACAGCTTGGCAGTTTTTTGGTAACAAACTTAGGGGAGAAACCCTTCAGTGTCAGATGAATTAGAGTATCTCATTTTCTAACTGAAACTTATGAAAGTTCTCAAAGAGGATGGAATACGGAAAATTATTAAAAAAACCAAAAATTTTTTAAAATCTCCAAATGATTGCACACAATTTGAAGCAGACAAGAATACAAATATTTTACATTCAAAGTTCAAGGTTCAGAGTTCTGTAACAGATACAATCTTAGAAATAATGATTGTTCATCTCTTCCATTATTCATAAAAGAACTCATCAATATCTGGATTATGCTCTATACTGATCTGGAAATCTGAAAATCTGTTAATGTGTTTTAAGCAGAAAATCGGGTAGATATATAATCCTTCTTATTTCTCACTTAAAGTATTTTCAAGAATTAGACTGAAATACGAAGCATTTCAGCAAAAAGTTACGCAGAACTGATCTGACAAAATGAAAATAATATATTGAGGGAACGATGTTTGGACAACAGAACTTGGAGAATACAAGAAATCTTTTAGAGACATGAGACACAATCACACCAATATAAAACTAAGTACATTATTATTCAAGATCTATTTATCCTTGTCATAGTTCTGCCAAAACTGGGGAAATACGTGCCAAAGCCACACATTTTTGTTCAGTGTACATGCATTTCTGTCTGCTTGGTGGAATATGGAGGTTTGAATTAAACATCAGTTTTTATTTCAATAGAAAGATTACTGTCCTGAGAAGACACCCGCAAAAAATCACTGTAAAGTGCCAGAAGTTGCCCAAGTTAGCTAACAAGAAATATAGTTAAACAGGTAAGAAAAGGATGATTTAGTCCTGTGTTGTCATCTTCAGAAGAAATATATCACTGACAAAGCTCATAACCTTTGCAGTCATCCAGTGAAAAGGGTCCCTCCCCATCTTTAAACCAGCTTTCCAGTGTTACCACACTCAGAGTACTGGAGAATTTTGATTACTTTTTATCTTTTAATTAGGCTGATGTGATCTCATCTCTATATCCCAAATATTACAAATGCTTGGAGTAGCCCAAGGACGTGTTCAGGCACTAACAGAGTACGCAGTTGGGTAGGTTGGTATGTGACCAAATGTTTAACTGTCTTCTGTCCATGTGGCCTCGAAATCAGCAGTTTCTCCTGAGCAGGGAGGCAGGGTACCATGTGCACTGGATTCCCTACCAGCCTTTCCAGATGCAGTATGCACTGCAAGAGGAGCTCTAGGACTCCTCTGCTACCTGAGCCCAGGTCTACACCTCTTTGAAGGTTCTCTGTTCAAACAGAGCAGAGAAATTCAAGTTTCTCCAGATGCTGTGCAGCCTTGGCTTCCCACGAGTGCAGAGCTTCCCCTGAATTCTCCTCCCTGCATACTCAGTGGGATGACCAGTGAAGAAACAAATCAATGACTTGGTAACACCATGTTATGAAACTCACCTGCAAGGGAATACTGATGCTCAATTCCTTCTTGAAATTAATATTTAAATACCTGCTGCTGTATATGCACTGGGATAATGACTGAAACCCACACGTCCCTATTTCAGGGTAAGGTGTCTGATTATAATGCTATATAGTGACTCCCTAGTTAAATGAATATTGAATTAGCCTTTTTTCAAAAATAATAAAAAGAAGCACTCTTCCCACTCTCCCACTGCTTTGGGATATTAGTTTATAATGTAGAATATACATCTGGCAAAAAGAGGATTTCTCTAGGCAGAAGATCATCTGTTTCTCCAGATGCTTTCTAACAACAGAACTATTGGGACTATAGAAGGAGTGCAGAGAGGTAGAAATGGGGAATTTCACATTCCTGCATTTATATTCTATCTACAGTTCAGCCTACTAGTAGTCTCTGAGAAAAGCTGTGAGTTCAACTCTTGGAATCAAGGAAGTCAAAATGATGCTTGGATCTGATCATAGCTGGGCAGACTTAGGTCTCTCACGGCTCCTTACAGTCAAAATGGTGAGATAAATCTTGGCTAGATGGGCTATGAAGTGGGCAGAAATCTAGAAGGACTTTTACAATTTGCTATACAAAGTTCAATTGCCTCACAGTTGGCAGAGACATCCCAGTACTGACAGCAAACAGTGGGGAGCAATTGATATCCAGGAGGTTACTTGAACATAAATTATTCTATATTCTGATTCTGTGTGTCTAAGAAGGAATGATGACAATTAACAGTGCTAGGGTAATGTATGGTGCAATTATTTTTCATTAGCAACTACTTCATAGAGAAAGCCAAATACAAATAAGAGAGGACTGAAATTAATTTGTGCATTAAGAGTGAAAATATCTAATTTATAAAACATTTAGTGTGTTTACCATGATTAATATAATTTAAAACTCCTACCTCAAATACCCAAAAAACATGGCCTGGTTAACATTTAATTTCTGTTATTAAAGGGAAGGCCCAACAAATGTAAAGAAATGTTGGACTTATAAAAAAAAAAAAAAAAAAAAAGCCATGGAAAGCAAGAACTGTTCTATTCATTTGGATGGTCTCTGAGCATGACTTAATTGCTTACATAACTTCTAAATAAAATATTAAATATTTTAATTAAAATTACATCTTATCATGAAACAATTCAGATTTCAGTAAGTTTAAAACCACTGCTTTCTAGTACTGAAATATGAATTTTTAGTTCAGTACGTGGAGAAAAATTGGAAGGTGGTTAGACAACTTCTTATTGAACACTTCATCAGTGATAAATGTTCATTTTTATTCTTCTAGCATTAAAGCTTCAAACAATCACATAGCAACTCTCAAATTTGTGGTTCAATTTTGAATTTCTTCCATATTCAGGAACTACATAAACATTATAGACATAGCCATGTGAAACACATTTGTAAAATATTATGTTTGAACGTCTAAGTAGTTAAGTTATTTGAAGACTGAACTTCATAATGATTAATATCTATATGTATCAAGGAATGAAGGTTATCTTTTCTTTTTGTAATAAATTACTTTGTTTTCAGGAACTTTTAAATGTAGGTTATATGGATATTTTCTCATGTGAATCATTAATTTGTAGTTCTGGGGATCTATTACAGTAGCTTTACACACAGAGAATCTGTAAACAGATGCCCTGTGCTAAATCTGTTGGAAAAATGTTAACAATTCAGGAAGACCTGAAGGCAGCTAACAATCCAAGCATTTTCTACAGTAGAAAATAAGTCTGTATCTGATTAAATGCAGCAGAGGCACCTCTGTAAAATTTTCAGCATGTGTAATTTCAACCACCACAAATCAACTAAGCCAAAGATATTCTGATGAACAGAAATAATTTATACGTTAGAGGCTTTCTCCTGTGTTATCTTGAAAATTGAAATGAGTGGCTCTGGAAAGCTGTGCCACTGGGATGCTCTGCATCCATCTGACAGCATATGGGATATAGAAATGTAAGCCTTAGGAAGGAAAGCACAGAAATTAAACCTTAAACATGTCAACAGAAATTTTAAAAAATCTAATTAGAACATAAGCATTGTTTTATTTCAAAGGCATAATCAGTATTACTGCTGTATGGGTCTGGTTGCTTGCATGTGCCATGTGATGGCACTTGGTATGATCTGGTCCATGAACTTCCCTGGCACCAAGGTCAGACTGAAAGGCTTGTTGGTCCCCAGATCCTCCTTCAGCCCTTCTTAGAGATGGGCATTACATTTGCAAACCTCCAGTCAACTGGGACCGCTGATAACTGATGGGAAGCAGCTCCCTCAGTACTCCTGGGTGGATCCCAACCAGCCCCATACACCTGTATGTGGTAGGTCACTGACATTACAGGGATACAGGGGCTTCATTCTGCTCCCTGTCCCCATCTTCCTTCTCGCTTAGGAAAAAAATTGAAACCCACTAGGTGTGCTACCAAACTACAAAGCCCCACTTTCCAGCAGATTTTACTCACACTAAACTACGAAAAAGTGATTTGACCCAGATTGTTTCTTTCTGGACTTGAAAATGAAGAGTGGGATTCAAAATCAACAACAAAACAACAAGTACCAGGTAGTTTCTGCTAACAACATGGATTGGATTTAATGTATGCAGAAATTCTGTGCAATATGCTATTGAGGTAATTTATGTGAACCTTTAAGCTGTGTAATGTAAATCACATCCAAATGAAGACTCCCTTTTTACTTTCAGCATTGTATAAATGGCCACTGTGCAAACAACACTCGGGCCCTTTGTGTTACAGATGTAACTGTGGACATTACAGTTTTATCAAACATTCTGCTGGGAAGAAGCATGGATATTAGTCACTATACAAGGAAATTTCTTATACTGATAAATTACTTAAATAGTCCACAAAGGAAAAATGAACTTAATAGAGAACGATTCTACAAAAAAAAAAAAAAAAAAAAAAAAAAAAAAAAAAAAAGGATTATGTTTACCAAACAGCATCTAATTTTAATTTTGAAGATAAGGCTCAAGATTGCTTCAATTAATTTCAGATAGGTTTGTATATTTGAGTGGAATGCTAATGTTCAAACCATGAGCAGTTACAACACTAATGGCCTGATTAGTACCTACTAATGGTCTTTAGGGAGATAAATTTTAGTGTCAGGGAGATGTGAGCTGAATTTTGTGGCCCACAGGTCTCCCCTTGCATGGTATAGAGAGTTAGATCCTTAACACACAGGTATAGAATGCATCCTACATTTGGAGATACCCATGTCCTTTATCCACTCTGCCCTTCATGACAACATGTAAAGACTGCAAAGGAATTTGAAGAGAAAAAGAATGGCAAACAAATGAATAACAACTTCTTTTTCCTCCCACTTTTTTCCTGTGTGCATGTGTACATATGCCTGTAAAACTTAAAGGTTATTCTAATTATTTCGGTTTTTCAGTAAAGGAATTTTATCTTTTGTGTTTGACCGAATGAAGCATTTTGACTTTTTTTAAACAAACAATCTCTTCCATATTTCAGATGAGTATTAATAGCCCACAGTGCCTGCAGAAAATGGCTGCAAAGGACTGGCACCACCTTTATCATCCACTGAGTTTTTGGGATGAACTCAATTCAGTGATGTGACATGTCCTACATTAGCCTCTACAGAAGTTAGTAGAAGGGGAAATACTCTGCTTAGAGACCTTGAACAAATGGAGGGGTCAGGCAGTCATGAACCTGGTCAGCCTCAGCCAAATGGACTGCACCTCAAGCATGACACAGGCATGGCTTAAGGGCCCCAGGAGTCTTGGAGATGGAACCCTAAATGTCACAGAAGCTTTTGTACATAGGAAGTAGCAGCAATCACAGTTTAAGAAAACATGGAAGTATTGAGCTGGGTGATTTTACATTGGTTATATCCAAAAGATTATCTCAAGTTCATTAAATTTACTATTATAGGAATAGCTTCAATTTCTTTTTAGGCTTACTATATATAGGCTTTTACCTATACTTCAAGAGAAAGATGTATTGTTCCAATCTTTAGAAGGCATGAATGTTTATCAGCCAAGATGTTGAGGTCCACACCTTTTCTAGATTATGCATTATTTAATTCTCCGTGTTATGATTAAGAAAGGAAAAAAAAAAAAAAAGACTAGACAGGAGTTAAGTCACTACATTTCTACATTTCACTATAAATGCCAAACAGCTGTTCCAATGACATTTTTTTTACAACCAGGCAGAAGTAATGCAAAGTTATATCAGGTTTACTGCTTATCTACAGATTCAAATAAAAGAGAATTTGTTCCATTAAAATCAACTTGGCCCTATCTTCACATCTTTTCATTAATATTCAGTTATACTTTATATTTTGTTCAGCACTATGTAATTGTTGAGGAGAGGAAAAGTCATTTTTGTGAAGATCTCCAAGATGGATAAACTAAGTCATAAATTCTGAGCAGATTAAGAAACCCATGTGGTTTGAACTCTTGCTAGCATTAAACACGGATCTAACAAAGCACAAGTTTGCAGTGTACAAACTGCCTTTAGCTGTGGTCTGATGTGTAACTTCAACCTGCATTGAGCATCATATCATTACAAAGTAAGATGGAGAGAAAGGTCAAGAGAACATCTGAGTTAGTAGATAAAGATTAGAGAAGCAATTTCTTTGAATGACATTATGTAAGTAGATCAATAGGTAAATATTTCCATTACAGAATGTAGAGAAAGATAATTTTCTAAAGTATCTAGATCTGTTGTACAAGAAAGCAGAAATTACATATAGTATTTAAAATCTGCTGCAAGAGGGGTGCTAATAATATGGAAATGCACATTTTAGAAACAGTCCAAGGGAAATAACATTCTCATATATGAAGTTTATCATATATAAACACATACTCATATATATTACTTAGTGATTAACAGAAGGAAGTGTCATTAACCAACTTCATTGAGATGAAGTGCAAGTACAAAGCATTACCATAACCATGCACTGTATGCAGACACAACCTTTTCTCAACAGGAGCTATTTCCACTCCTGTGGATGCCTTTGCTTCTGTGAAATGCCCAAAGCATATTTTGATGTGTCCATGACATAGTAATTTAGAATATATTTTATAGCTATTATACAGTTCATGCTTATCAAAGTGATAGAAATCTAATAAATATATGTACTTCTCTTTGTGAATATCTAAGCTAGTTTTCAAGTGGCTTGCTCAAGCACCATGCCAGTGCAGCGCAGGTGCCATGGCAGGACTGTAACCCAGCTTCTCATGACTGCCTCGTTTGCTGCTTCAGAGTTCTGTGCTTCCATATTTACACTCCTAGCTGTACCTGGGAGATCTAATTTACAGCTGGTTCAGTCGACACAATCTGCAGTTATTTTCACAGTCTGCTCATAGACAATACCCTCAGAGATATTTCTTAATTTAGGCAGGATACACTGTATGCTGAACTCAAGTATTTACAACCACCTATTCCCCCAGCAATGTAGTTCTAAAACGCAATTTTGTGGAAATAAAAAAAACATAGACAAGTGAAAATTCAACAAACCTCTTCCTGTGGCCCAGTCTCATGGAATGCAGCTGTCCCTTGGGAACCATGAAGTACTCTTCCTGCATTCATTCACTTTTGATTACAAGGGTTTTCAGGAGAAAACTCTTTTTCATACCTGAGGTCTCTTTACTAATCAGAAAATTACCATCTGAAACAAGAGAGAAAAAATATGCTCGAAACCAGCACATAACTAAAACTCAGACGTCTCCACATGATAGTGATACACTTTGAAACAGAAGTAGAGCTGAAAGAAAATTATGCACCTCTTGCATTCATCAATAAACTTTACTATGTAAACCAGCTTGTATATACAACAGTTGTTATAACCAGCTTGCCAAGAAAGAGAAATAAGGACATTTAATGGAAATGTACTGAAAAAAATCCTATAGTGCTGATATTGCCAATAAGAACACATAGTGTAAATTAATCTTCCACAGCAAACTTCTTGTCTCCAATATGTTTTATGCTGAAAGTTTGAAAAGGTCAGTTTAGCTCCATTCTCAATTGTCTCAAATGAGTGTTCATATAGTTTACTTATTTGCTTAACATCAACACTTCCACAAAGAAAGAGTCAGCAGGCAAGATGGCAGAAATGAAATGCTGGTTAGAGAGGAACATTAGCCGTGTCTGGTAAATATTTTTATCTTGAGGAAACGAAAGTTGATCGTTCTTCAGATCCTTAATGAATTTGTAATTTAATTTACTCCTATAATACAAGCAAGCCTGATTTATATTTAATCAGTGGATTTCATTCTTTCAATCAGCACTCAGCAAGACAGATGGAGGTTTTCAAGAAACATCTTAAATAAAACTAGAAGATACTAGATAATGGTTCTTGGTAAGAATACCAAGTTTTACCATATGTTTCAGTCATGAACAGGAAGATTTATTTTCCATCATAGTGGAAGAGATTCTTTGCAAGACTGACACATTTAGGTATCTAAATATCTATTTCACATATGAGCAATTCAGTTGAGTTCTCTAGGTAAATGTGTCTAGCATCATTTGAGATTACATGTGACAGGTTTGACTGGAGACCTGTGCCTTTCTAGGCTAGCAGATGAAGTCTGATACTTCTAATGAAAATAGATGCCTAACATTTGTCAACAAAGTCTGAATCTAAATAGGAATCAGAGCCTAGAGTTCTCCAAAAGGCAGAGTTCATGTCAGTCACTTAAAAACAAACATAAGGTGCCATTCTAACAGCAGCAGAGTACTCAAGCCACATGCGGATACATGTCAACTATGATACAAGAAATAAAGGTACACACTAGGGCGATACCAAACGTTTTGGACCTGCTGTTAGAGGCCAGATAAAAACAGCTTGTGACATGTTAAATAATGCTACATTTCTGTGTTTGATAAACTGAATCAGTCTGTGCAAAGCAATTTTCCTTCTAAAATACACATTACAAGACTAATTACTTCCAATTCCACCTTTAATTATCTGCACTGAGAAACACTGTATTTACCAATGGGATCAACCAGCTGAGGAGATGTGTTCAGTCCCCTCACCAGTTGGTTCTTCAAGGAGATAGGCAAGGCATCCCTACAGCAAAGGCAAATTACCTATTTTAGCTAACAATGCCACTTCAGAGTATACCTGAGGAACATATAACATCACCCAAGGTGAGACTTTATCAATAACTGCCAATGATTGACAAAGAATTTATCAAGTTAGATATCAGGTCTATTGTAGATAAGCTAAGCTATGTTTAAATGAAATTTGATTGTCTCTTACAGGTTGCTGAGGAGAAATTTGTTCCTTAACACTGTACTACTCCTTGCAGAAGTTAAGTTTCAATTGTCTTTTTCACTGCTTTCTTCTCTCCATACTCCTACACACTCATTCTTTACAAACGTAGGTGTGATGCAGGTCTCTCTAACCAATGAGAGAACCACAGTGCACCCCTGACCAGGGTACAGATGGGGTCCTGCCTGAGAGCCAGGTGAGTTGGTTCTCTGTAGAGCAGCAAGTTGGCAGTTGGATCCTCCCCTTTGTTCCACGGTCCAAGAACACTTCCACAGACTGAGTGACCCTCACTCCCCCCTTTTGTGTGAGTGCTATTTTGGGCACTTTTGTGTGGGAGGTTTTCCGTCGATGAGTGTGTGCTCATTTTGACTCTTCTCTCCTCAAGGTTTAGGAATTAGTTGTGTACTAGCTAATCCCAACAGATGTCCAAAACTGTATTTGGCCAGAAGGAGCTCTGGGGAACTTTGGTTGCAATAAACCCCCATTTTGGATAGCAGCTGCTGTTTGTTTTGTCAGTGCCTCTGAGACAATTATCACCTAGGTCATTGATTCTTGCAAAAATCTGGAGGACCAGTACTTGTCTCAGTCTTCAGTCAAATCACTTTCTGTTCATATAACTATCTCACTGACTTGAATTGTTTCTTTGTGTTCATTGGTTGCTTTCTCCTTTTCAAAATACAGAAAATATTTTATGTAGGCTGTTTCAAATGTAATATTTGAAAATAATAATGTAAAGAAATCAGTCTTTGGATTATTTTGTCAGCTTTACAGAAAAGTCTTCACTATGGTCCTCTTAGTATCAAAAGTATTTTGAATATCAAACTTGCACTTCCTGAAGTAAACTTCAGTCAGAGTTAACATTTTTCTTTTTGTCTATTGCTTATGTATCTATATAAAAGTGTTACGCTAAAGCATCCACTTTTTTTTTTTTTTCTGACTATTCAATACTACAGGAATTTTCCATGAGAATATAACTTCCACTTTTAAAACTGTTCTGCTCCTATTCTTCATCACAACATCAAATAACAGTCTGTTATTTGACTTCACTGTTGGTTGTAAGAGAAAATGATAGGAGCAACATTTGAAAGTAGCCTGATGTAGCTATTAACACAGAACAATTTGGAAAGCTCAGCAGATCTGGACTGTATAATTACAGTCTTAATGTCACATGGTGGTATGACTTCTAAGTTAGGAGAGGATGTAGGAAACAAAATAATTCCTAGAGACCACTGAATAGCTCATTGAATATCTATGGGAACAAAACAAAAGAAGAAATAGGAAATAGAAAATAGTACAGGAAGCCTGTGCCTCTGAAAGTCACTATCCTAAAAACATGAGAAATTATACCTATGATCTTCTGGCTGTTAGAAGGTAAAGATGGGGTAGAAGAGATTTCAGGACCAAGAGCTTGTGTTTTTTATCCTACTTAAACTGACGAAATCACGAGACAAAGGAGAGTGGAAGGTAACCAGTTAGAGCAATAAGCACTCTATGAGAAGCAAGGATGCTTACTGGGACGAGTTTGCTCTTTCCTCCTGTAGAGATTGTTGAATCAGTAGTTACTGCAGAGGGAAAACTGAATCAACCTGTTTCCTTTATGCAGAAGATGAAATGTTGGTAAGAGATGCCAGAGGTTACACTCAGATGATCAGTGCCAGGTGGATGCAAACTGGGCATTATCACTGCACTCAGAGCTATTGTTCCAGCATAATTAAAAGACAAGCGGGTGAGTGAAATAATTAGACAAGCTTGAGGAAACATGAATGAGGTTAACAGCCATTTGATGGGATCTCTGCTTTGGCATCCATATGGATGGAAGTCAGTTTTAAGAAATATTCCAGGGTAAGGTAATTCATGATATCCAGAAGATGTAGTCTAGGTGTGAATATTAAGCTTCTAATCAGAAAAGGAAGCTAAAAGCAAGTAAAGAAAAAGGGGAAAAGTTCTGAAAGGCTAGAGAGTTCATACTAAAACCAGAGTTCTTCATTGTTTTTAAAGTAATTATTTTTCCCATCTGTACATACAAATCATGAAATTGCAAAACAGAATCTGCTTATTTTTGCTGGGAACAAATTCACAAAATGGATGAAAACTTCTGATCACTGAAACACTGGGTTTTGTTTAAAATCTGTACAAATTTGAGGGGAGGATGGGGAATAGACAGATATAAACTTTTCATTTCTAATTGACTGTTGAAAAAAACTATGCTGCTATTTATCTCATATATACTTGTAGATAGATATACAAGATACATTAGCAGGTAAATAAAAATTATGCACACTCAATAGCTCAAAGAATGCATTTTTTTCTTCTGAGTGTATTCTGAAATAGATGACATGGAAGAGATGAAACATGATAAGGATGGTAAAGAACATTTTTTTGAACTATGATCTCTCTATTGGCTCTGTAGTTTTCGTTCCGAGGAATTTCCTATTTCAGCTCTGAAAGGATGATACCAGCAAGACAGACTCCAGAGAGCCGAAGAGTTTCCAATCTGTTAGCCCAACAGCCAGTACAGGGACACCCAGTTTGATGTGCAGGCATTGGTGCAAAATAACAGAAGGAAGCACAAATGCTTCAGTGTTTTCTTTTGAACTGTGTAGGAAGTCTGCCCAATAACCTACTCTGTACAAGCCACACTCTGTGTTCTACTCTAATTAAAAAACATAGCAAAATCAACTAGTCAGAAGGAGGAATGAGACTGAAGCATATGCTAATGTTCATCAAGGACACATCTATTTTTACAACCCCTTGTCAGCTTTCTTTTTCCTTCTCATTTTTTAATTAGACATCTATCACGAAGAATAATGCTTGTAAAGTTCCATGGTGCCAGGAAAGCTAAAGTGAAAATGATACAGTGAAACATATTGTCAGACTATGTAAACAGCCAGTGTTCTTAGAACATGCCTTCTGAAGAAGTAGTCAAGGAAGAGACATGAGTTTACACTGTTTGTGTATGTGACATATACTTGAGGAGCAATGGAACAGAGAAGTCAGGGTAAAAATGAAGACAGGACCTCATTTTTCATAATCTATGGTTAAGTCAGAAAAAAAACACATTCTAAAGAGACTTAACTGTTTACAAGGATGGTAGTTTAAGCAGCATCTTTTAGAAGAACACATACTATAACACCTACTAAGAAATCAGTACTCCTACTGCATTCTAAAGTACCATTTTGTACCTCTTCTAACTGTAATCTTTCCTTTTTGAATGTTTCATGATATTCTTTGATCCTGATGTCATAAATTCCTTAAGTCAAGCATGGACAGCTTATTTCTTTGATGTCTCTACTCACCTATAGATTCACAAGATAATATTTCAAATAACCAACAACCTGTATTTTTCAATCTAATCCATAAAGTCAGGATCCTGAGTTACTGTGTTACTTGGGAAAGAGATCAGCATTTCATTTTGTAGAAGGTGCTGACTTTATTGATTCAAATGATTGATCTGTCCTTGCGTAATGAAAGTAATAAGAATGTCCTGCTATGTTATTATACTTATTCACAATTTAATTTTGAGAGTGAAGAGTCATGAAACAGCTCAATTCTATGTACTGCTTAACATACTCTGGCTACTGCAAACAATCCCCAGGCTGAGGGGTAGAGACAGAATCAGAGCAAGACAGGAAAAAAAAAAAAAAGTATTTGTATTGTTGAGGTTTCTTGTCATCTGAACTCTGGAAATAGTGCTGGGTTCTCATTACTCATGAGTTTTATATCCCCATCAAGTATATGCTTCATATTTTATTATATTGTTGTATCTGTATTTTATAGTATGTTTGAGCTATGCTAATTTGCAAAGACATAGACTGTTCATTTCATCTAGTCTATTTGGAATAAGTCAATTTTAATTTGTATAAAACAGATCTTTGATAATTAGATTCTCCTCTACATGTCTTTTGGTTTCCCTATAGTCCTGTAGTGCCTGACAAGGATATTTTTTGCAATCATGGCTTAATTAAATATTCCCTGAAGAGCTGCTATATATAGCAAAGTCATTTAAGAAATTGTCAGCCATTTAAAATCAAGACTTTTAGAACACGTCATTTCTACAATTCTCATCAAAGGCTTGAGAGAATGCTTTGATTTAGTATGGAATATAAGGGTGGATGCAAAACTCAACTTTAAGGTTGTGTTCACAATCTCAGAACTGTGATTTATAAAACCCATCTGAAGGTGATGACTATCATTAAGTATATGCATAAGAAAGTTTCATCTTGATATATTTGTATTCTGCCTCACATTCTTATAGCATAGAAACTGCCATATCTGATTATGAAAAACATGTAAATGTTCTTAATTTCAATAATCTAAAAGTGAAAAAACCTCATAAGCTAATTAATAATTAATAAAGTATGTCATAGCATTAATCCATTTTCTTAGTAAAATATGTTGTAGTTAAAGAGTAGTAGTTCCAGCTGATTACCAGTACTTGTTTATTTCCAGACAATGTTGTTCTTTTCCCTTGTTTCTCCCCATCTTCCCATCCATTTTATAAAGTCAACTTCCTTATGCCAATATATTTTCTTTTCACAGAATAGCCAAAAGCAGTTTGCAACTCTAAAATGCAGAATATATGTTTCTCCTTACCTAATTGTAAAGAATATCCTTAAAAAACAGTGGAACAAAAAGCATATATTGGACAAAGGAAATTTACTTACACAAAAGAAATGTGGCCATGTCTTTTATATTACATTATGGCTTTCTGATAAGGAAAATCCTGGTTTAATATAGTACCAGCCTTTGACATTTTCCACTGTTAACTTCTTCCCTCATTTCCAATCAGTGGTCCCCCTGCTTTAGCTTTGTTAACAATGTGTAGGTTTCAGAAACACTAAACTACAAGGACTAATAAAAATAAAGTCTGGAGAAGGCAAAAGAACCTCTTTGAGGCTGAAATCTAGAAAACTTGCCTCTAATAATAATTCATTCCTTCCTTATACACTTGTGTTGGAGAGCTGGCATATTCTTGATGTGCAATAGTTGTTCTCCTTCCCAAACTCTTGGATTTGAATTTGCTGAACCCTTGGTACAATACTGCCTGACAATAAAGACTTAGAAAAATTAGTTTTAAAACTATTTTTCTACCTCCTTCAAACTTCCTACCTTCCCATGTGACTGAACAACCACACGTTCTTCTGTTAGGAAATACTGAGTAATGGCATTTCCAACATACATCATCTGAAAAGGAGCAGAAATCAATCAGTGTATGGAGCCATGGTGTTGTATGAACAGAGACAACAGCTGAAGCTGTCAGGGGCAAAGGGTAACTCACTCTCTTAAAGCACCTTATTAGCTGCCTGATTTTGAACAAGGCACATTCAACTCCAGTGAGATGGAAATGAAAGAAAAAGAGTATTAGCAAGATTTACCCATACAGAATCTGCAAGTTGCATCAAACAGCACTACTCATTCCAGCAAAAGGAGTGCAAGGCTTGGGACATCACCCAAAGCCCTGAGACCCCAGCCCATGTCATGTTAACAGGAAAACTATAAACAAGAGATTTTTGTCAGCTTCTTACACTCCTTGCTAAGAAATGCTGCTACCTTTACTCCTGTGCCATGGATGAAGGGTGGCAACTAGACTAGTGAAGCAGTAGGGGAGAAAGAAGTAAGGAGCTGCAAAGGGCACTAGCAGATGGCACACTATTGATCCTCATGTATCTCAATATGCAATAGATCTTGTACAGTAAGTGATGAAAGAGAGGTGAGAGGATGAGCTAATAGAGAATGAGGCCTAGGATTGTAAAAGGCTCCTGATATAAAGAAACAAGTCCTGAATGCATGGAAAAGCCATCAAGATTCATGCTGTTCCTGTTGATGTTTATGGGAGCAGACCATGGGCAAACATACACATCCCTGTGCAGAAAAGGAGAGTAATTTTATGCATGCTTTCTGTAAATAATTAAATACTGTCCCATAAGCATTTCAATAATAGACGTGTGATCCATCTGTCAAGATGTTGAACTTCCACAGAGAGGAATGTAAGATCCTTAGAGCAGCCATCTCTAACTCAGGTAGTTACTGAGTTTCCTATCAATCAGACAGAAATGGGCACATCTGGGACATAACTCAAGTAAGTCCAGTAAGAATGGCTAAACCAAGTAATTGTCACCTATACATAGTCTCATTTTACATAAGCTTTTCTTTCTTATTTTAAATAAAAGTTCTATTAACCTCACAGGAGAGAGGGGAGGAAACCATTTTGATTTCTGTGACCCCTCAGTTTCCCTGCTCCAAATAATCACCTGAAATTGCCAGCAGCCTACAGTGAATGATCATGGATTACTCAAGGGGTGAGGCACATTCATACTGTGATGGATAAAACACTCACTAAAGTGTCCATTCAGAAAGCTAGCAATATTTGACAACACAGCTATGTTAGACTCAGCATCAATGTACAGTCTGTTGCTTTCACAGCAGCATTAGATCAGGATTTAACATTTACAGAGTTCTATAACATATGTGGATATGTTACAGTTTTTCTTGCATCAGTTCCTTTCTTCTGACAATCTAACTGCTCATCAGTTTGCTTTTCTGAAACTTCACTAAAAGAAAAAAAAAAAAGCCAAAGCATGCTTTAAGAATGACTGTCAGGCTCTAACAATGTTTAAAAGAGAAGTTTTTAGCTTTAGTAGTTGAAAAATAGTCCCAATGAACATGTGGGTAATAACAACCACTAGACAATCCTATCTGGAAGAGCTGAATTTTTATTCCACTTGCCAAAGGCAAGACTAAACTGGCAGATTTTCTACTCAAATGCAGATGTTTTCCCCTCTGCCCATAGCTGTTGTGCATGACAGATGAAGCAATAACGCAAACCAGCAAATTCTGAACTTAAAACTTGAGACTGTTTGACAAAGACTTTTGAACAGGAAGAGTAGTTTATTTATGTGATTTTGACATAATAAATAATAAAGCAACTGCTTTATTATTCTGTTTCAGGATTTTAAGTTAGGAATAATATTATGTTAGAACACAGACTCAAAAGAGGGACTTTCTAAACACTGAGGGGCTCTTGTGCAATGTGACTTGCTCAAATCAAGATGAATGCCATCTGGCAGGTACCTTGTACCTGTCATTGGGAATGACCATCAAAATAAAGACAGTTTGAAGCAGGGAAATACTATAGCTCTCTATAAGTCTTAACCATTTGGGATTTAGAGGTGTCATGTCTCACAGACACTTTATTGTATCTTGTCATTTTTATCAGCCCAAAATCTGGGATTCCATCCCAAGGAGAATTTACAAAAAAGTGTTGTATTTAATACATGTGAAAGAAGTTGTGACTAATCTAGTTACACTTCTGTGGGTCAGAGCATTCTTATGGATTTTTTCCACATTGTCTGGTGGTTGTTTTTTTATCTGTCCCCAGTGTCAATGGAGAAGATTCTCTTTTCCAACTAACTAATCAGCTCTGACAGACAGGTGGAAATATTATAAGCAAAGACTTAACTGGAAGTCTTCTGTTATGGACTGGCTACAGGGAGTAAAAAAACCCAGTCAATTCTGAATTAAAAATCCAGAGCTTAGAATGCATTTTTCCAGTTATTATTTATTCTTTAATGAACTATAAAGTGACAAATTTAAATGGTCTAATTTATCTTTGAAAATATTTATTAGTTGCAATCTTCAGTAGAATACTGTGATTCCAGTGAAATCTCTCAGTAGCTCCCATTGCCATTTCTTTAGCATTCATTCCCTAACCTTCTCTGCTTTCTAAGTTGCCCATACCCTCTAAATACACACATTTCTTGGAGGTGTATCAATAGAGCTGAATAGGAGTCAAATCATTTTGATCCTATTTTTCTAAACTTTTAGCTTTCCCTCCAGCCACTGTCTCTCAGACAAATTCAAAAAAGAAAGCCCTTGCCTTCATTCCTTAAGCTTTGTTTGTTTGCACGTTTGCTTTTCCTGTGTGCATAACACACTATTATTTCCATAGAGACATATCTAACACATATTAAAGGGTTCTACATTTCTATCTAGTCTAAAGACTTTTTATGTGTCCTTGGCTGAAGCAATATTGCTGTTTTCTGTTTCGCTCTAAAGTTTGTAATGGTATTTTTTGTTGACCCACCTGGTTTTCTTTTTATTGTACTGGTAATAGGACAGTAAAAATCTTGTTTAGAACAAAGGAAGAAAGTAAGAGCAAGGCTTAAAACAAGATTATTTGGATTGTCTCCTCAGAGTCCTGAAATGGAAAAGCTACAAGAAACACTGCACGTCTGATTTCACACTAAGAAAAGGATTGAATAACAGCTACCACCTATACGAGACCGTTATAAACAATCATTTTTCTGTTATGTTAGCATCCAAAACCTCATTCTTTTATTCTTTTATTTTGGTAGAACTAAGTGAGGCTTTGGCCTTATCACGGTGACTGAAGTCAGCAGTACCCTACATCAGTGTGAGTAATCTACTTTGGGTACCTGCATAACTCTTTCAAAGAATTTATTATATAATCCTTCAAGTCAAATTAATACTGAGTAATGCATGGTTTTCAAAGCTTTCAAATTATATGTGCAATGAGTGTAAATCAAATGTAAAGATGAAAGCGCAACCAGAAAATAGGTGTTTCTTCAATACATTTTAAGGATATTCTATGATAAGGTTCTTAAACAATAATATTGATTTGACAAAGTTATTTTCTCCATTTTCTCTAAAATCCTATAGCCAGCTAACCCCATCTAGTCTCATCTGAAGCATATCTTTTACACAAACTGCAGAGTGTTCCTCCTTATGTCTAAAATCTCTGCTGTCATCACTTGATAATGCTTATTTCAAAGAAAGAATACTTTTTTCCTAAGACTTGAAGACCTGACTGTATAAATCCCCCTACTTATTCTAGTTTGTATATGCTTTGCTGCACATATAATACAGAGAATAGTTTTAGCTACTGTTCTGAAAATTAGTATGGGAAATGATATAAATGATATTATGAATAGCAACAAGAAATAAGAGGGGAAAAAAAAAATTAGCCTTCTTTAGCAGGTAGAATATAAATGTGTGAGTTTGCTGGCTTAGTAATAAATGTGACAGATTGCTAAATTGTCCTTTGCTGAAACTGAAAGGAAAATGTAAAATTATCAGTAAAAGCACCTAAAGCAATGTTTAGATGATGACTTATGCAGTGAAATTGCTGGATTTATGAAGCAGCCTGGTATTCCCCGATGTCCATCTCACAGCCCCAACTGCGACTGCAGTTGCTCACACAGGGAAGTATCCCCACTGGCAACACTGCAGGTTCTAACTTCTCTAAAGGCTAATGCAAAAGCCACTGGAGCCCACATTGTGATGCTGTCTTTGGAGAAAACTGTGTGTTTAACTGATAATCTTTCCTTAGCCTTTCTCCTAACAGATGATTTAGTACTTCTGTCTACACTCTTTTAATGTCTGAAAGTTAGTTTGGTCTAGTAAGAAAGAAAAAGCAACTAATTTTTGTGTAACACCAGCAGTCTTATATCCATCCATAGAGAAAAAACTTAAATGCCTGTAAATACCTTAGCTATTTCAACCTTTTACTCTCAGAGTATGCCATTTGTTCCATTTCATGTCTGTTCACTAAAGTTATAGCAGATAGCAAATCAATACTGTTTTCAGTATAATTTTATTTTTTTACCAAAAGTTTATGCAGTCTCTTGGTCTATAGGGAGTGTAAAGTATGTCAGTTGAATAAAGCCTTTGCAGAAAAAGGTATCAGCCATCATAATGTATGCTCTGTTATTTATATATGTCATATTTTATTTTTTTCCAAATAATAAATATATTTTATGAATAAAAAAGAAACTCAACTATTAAAAGTGTTCTGGTTTTCTTTGGAGAAAGACTTCAACATTTAAATACTTTAAACAAGGTAAATCCAAGATAGTGAGTTTTCATGCTCTTCACACTTCAATTTTTACAATAGCATGAATCCATTGAAAGACTGAATGAATCTACACCAGTCTCTTCCTGTGCTGCATATCGACTGTTAAGTATTGACTTTTAATTCATATTGGCAATTCATTTCCTACTGATCAGCATGTGAACGGAATTATCAATTGACATTTCAGTTCAGTAGTGAGATCTTAACTTGGCTGTTGTTTCCAGACTGACAGCACACTGCCTTTCCTTCTAGTGGTAATAAGGACTTTTATATAAAGTTTTCAACTGAAGAATCATAGCCGAGCTAATGAGATTATAATGCCATGTTCAAAGACCATGAATGCTTTCCAATCAACATGCCCACAAAATATGACATCACAGAGACTCCACTAAGTATTGAAATGTAATGCTGATATAGCCATGGAATTTAATTTCTTGTATTTTCAGTTTTTATAATTCACAATATCAAGAAAGTCTCTCATTTTTTTTCCTTTTTCTTTTTTTTTCTTTTTTTTTTTTTTTTTTTACCATCAGGGATCTTTTCTCACCAGAGGTTCTCAAGCAATTGCAGCATCACATTCAAGAGCCTGTCTTTTTATGCTTGAAAGTCTCTTCGTTTTCCCTTTTAGCTAGTATGGTTAGTTACAATCTAGTTAAAGTTACTCATCTACAAACAGACCATGCCTTACTGATTCTAAAAACGTGTAAGATTTCATTTGGTACTTTTTTCCCCATTCTGATTCCTCTTTGAGAGGATTTTCCAGAGTATGTTACTACATTTACCTGACCATGCCAAGTTCTGACTCCATGGAGTCTGACTGTCTTCAGCTCCCTGCTGAAGTGCACAGTTCTGCTCTAACTGTACTTGCTTTCAGAGGATCCTGGATACTACTCTTGGAGCTGCTTCACAATTTTTTTTAATGGATATTTATTTATAAAAAATCACTGAATAATGAACCCAGTAGTTAGTTCTAACAGATTCTGACATTTTCTGGGATGAAATCCAAATGGAAGGGAAAGTACCTTCTTTGAAATCTCTACACTTGTCAACACCCCTAGAAAACTTGCACAGGAGCAAAACACTGCAGCACACAGAGCACAACAGCCAAATGGATGCTTCTCAGGGGGTCTATCCAGAAAGAAAAATCAATCTCTTTAAAGATACTGAAGAATACCCTGATGTGTAAGTAACCACAATATACTGTACTCCTTTAATGACTTTTACGTTCATGTGGTTTAGAATCCAGTGTCCGTAGTTAAAAATCTGTCCTAATATTCTCATCTACAAATACATATTGAAAATGCAAGAAACAAACCAGCAAATGCCCACTGAGGTGACTGAGGGCCTAGAGCATTTCTGCACAGAAGAGAAAGCCGAGAGAGCTGGCACTGCTTGGCCTGGGTAGGAGGATGCTCAGGGGATTTCTTGCACATAAATAACTGAAGGGGGGGTATAAGGAAGACAGAGACAGTCTCTTCAGTGGGGTGTCGTGACAAGAGGCAATGGGCACAAATTGAAACAGACGAGGTTCTCTCTCAACAAGAAGAAACACTTTACTTCAAGGGTTAATGATCATGATAATGGAAGAGGCTGCCAAGGAAGGCTGTGGAGTCACCCTCCTTTGAGAAATTCTAAAGCCATCTGGACATGGTCCTGACAATCAGCTCTGGGTGGCCCTCCTTTAATGAAGAGATCTCTTCTAAATATATGATAATTATCTGACCACAAAGTAGCAAGATGGGATGTCCTAGCTTTCAATTAAAAATAAAGTTTAAGAAGTTGTGGGTTTTTTTTAACTAGCAAAGGTCTCTGTCTCTTCTGTTTCTGCTACAGACTGCTTGGCAGGGCTTAGCTTAGCTGTGGAAGCTGCTATTTTAATAACAAAAATTCTAAAACAGAGCCACATCAATTGAAACATAAACCAACAGACTTAGTGACTTGAATCAGAAGTTCTATTAATGCTGGCACTAATATACCACACCAGAGTGACAGACAGCCTTAAATGATAGTATCTTTGAACTATGCATGCTATGAAATGTGCAATACACAATAAACTAGAACAAGTCAGGCATGCTGTACTCACACTTGTTCTGCTGATCTAGAAAGCGTAAGTAGCTGGATAAACCCCTACTACAGTTGTGTGCAGTACAATTAATACAATGTTAGATTTTAATTCTGCAGATTATCTGTGACACTATTGTCAAATAGATAAAAATTCAATCATCAATTCAACAAAAATGTTGTATAAATAACAGTTTTAGTTAATAACAAAGAAATGACTATGTCACTGAAGACGAAGGAAAAGTACTATGGCACAATAATGTCATTGTGTCCCCTGGCCTCTGTGTTGCAAATGAGAAGGAATTCAAGGTCTGTAAGAAATCACCTAGACTGTAGGCTTTCCTCATAGGGAGGAATGAATATAATCAAAATGTGAATACACTTTGAAACATCATGACAGTGAAACATAAATGCATCTACTGAGGATGCAACTTCAGTTCTTTTGATGAGCTGCTCTTGTATTTAGTATAAGGGAGAATGAAATGAGGAAAAGGAGGGCTAGGACTGCTATGTAATCACAGTTCTATGTAGAAAAAATGGGGAATGGTATCAATGATGAAGGCTGCAAAGAAGCAAGCCCCAAAAGGATACTGAATCTTAAGAAAATACAGAGGCATTGACAGATAACTTAGACTAGCATAAAGCTGCCCAGAAACCAAAGGCAGGCAACGGGGAGAGACACAACAGCAAACGTGATCTTGCAGCATACTTCAGACTTCTCCTCATAAGACTTGTTCTCCAGACCTCTCACCAGCTTCATTGCCCTTCTCTGGACCTGCTCCAGCATATCAATGTCTTTCTTGTGCTGTGGCACCCAGAACTGAACTTCATGAGACCAAGCGAAGCTGGTGACAGCCCTGGGAAAGCCTGTTTTGAGACCATCCATGAAGGAGCTCCAGGAGCTCTATTACAGTTTGTACTCACAGTGGGGGTTTCTTACAGTATCTCATGACTAGATTCTTATGTGAAGCTAACATTTGGATACCTTGGATGATCAGCAAAGAGGAGACACACAGGAGTGCAGTGAATCAGTCTCAGAAGAGGGCTTAGAACAAGCCAAGCCAAGTACAATCTAATGGAACCTAACCAGAGGACTCATGGTTATGTGGTTAAGCTCCAGCTACTGGAAGTTTTAGATGTTTGCTACCATTTCCATGTTTGCATCAGGCATCCTAAGTAAGAATTAGGTACACATGCTCCTTAGCAAACTTTGCCTTTTGGCTTTAGCTACTACACAAGGTCCTTCACCACAAATTCCACATGCAGAAATATTCCAAGGGGTGCTCAGCCAGCCCTCTGCCTGCAGCACACAGGGCTCCTGCTCACTAAACAGAGCAGCCTGAAGCAGGGTGCTTCAGATCCACGAGACAACAAGCACCCGTGTAGTACATTGTGTTCAAAACTGATTTCTGTCCCTTACAAGCACTAACAAATGCTGTCCTTCACCCCATTACACATACAGGCCAATATTTCTCAAGGTGTTATGCCTATAAAGCTGTGTGCTTCAGCATGCTCAGTAAAATCAGCAGCCACCTCTGAGCAGTCAGGTGTGACTAACACCCATTCAGAGCAGCTTGTTGTCATCATCCTCAGCTTGGAGATGCCATGCTAGGAAAACTGATTTAGCAGCACATATTTCTACAGAAACCTTAGAGGAGGCTTAAAACTCTGATTGGCAGTTAGTTAGAAATATACCTGCAAACCAACATGCAAAGGAGTGACAGTTAATGGAACAGAAAATGGACCTGTGAGAGGTTAATGCAGCAAATGCCTGCAGTTAACATTCTGTTCCATCCTCTCCACTACCACAGGATTTTGCCTCCAGTTTTGAATTACAAATCTCAAATGTAAAATTGCATATCAATTAAACTACAAAGGGACAACCATTTAAAAGCCATTATAATTTCCCTTCTAATTTTTCATAACATACTCAGTTAATTGCTTTATTTATTTCACTTTTTTTTATATTGTGCAAGTAGGGATTAAGAAACAGACACAAAAATATATACTATATTTTATGATGCTATACTACTTTTCAAAACTATAACATTATGGCATATAGGCCAAGCTCAATGCTGGAAAGCATTAAAGGGGCTGTTTTTCTTAATATTACAGGAGGACTTAGTAAGCCAGCATTGATTACCACACTACCTAAATCAATTCTGACTGATTAAAAACCCACTTAACACTACCACCAGTAAAGCCAGATACCATAATGAAAAAAAAAAAAGAAAAAAGAAAAAAAAGTATTTAAAGGAGAGCACTGTTCTTCTCTTTGACTGTCATTTTAAATTGATTAGCCTTCAGGGTGGGAAATGTATGAAAAAATATTTAAGGGGCTACAAGCTAGAAAAGGAAGCCTGACAAGAAAATGGCAAAATAAAAAGAGATTAATCTGTGAGCAACATGAGTGTACATCAAAGAAGTGGATCTTCATTTTAAGTGTAATCAGCTGCCAGTTATAACACTTGAGGGTTTTAATGGACTTCTCAATTTTTCTGAGTGTTTATTGGATTTGCTTCATAATGGTTTGCTAAACTGTAACTTTAACATTGTATGTTCTTGAGAGCCATACTGAGAGGCTTGATACTGAGGGATGATCATTCCCCCTTTTCAAAGAGTGTTTACAGTGTGCAAGGGATTACAGAACATGACATTATAAGTAACATAATCAATATTGCACTTACTATAAAGATATGGATACAGTACTATCTAAAATATGGTAGCAGACATACCTGAAGTAAGCTTAACAAAAGAAAGGTTATCCAAATAAAGTTCTTTAAGCTGCTAATGAGTTACTTTGCATCACAGCAAAAGGGAAATGAGAGAAAGTTCTAGATCTGCCCCATGGAGGAAGGTCCAGTACAACAAACACCACCAGTCATCAGAGATTGTCTCATTAGAAAAGGTTTCATTGCTGGCATACCAAAGCAGACTCAAGTTTTCCTGTGATTCCCACCATTGACAACTGATCATACATTTCTCAGCTGACTTTCTTTGTGGCTCTTATTCTCTCACTCATTTTCTTATCCAGCTTAGCCATGCCAGCAACTGACAGCCCGAGTGCAACTAGTCCAAAGCTAACAAGTGAAGCTCATGAGAAGATACCCTTTTATTGTGCCTCTGATCACAGAACTTGAACTTTGATCCCTTTATCTTTTATCAAAACAAACTTGCAAACCCTTTGAAGTAGAGCAGTCTCGGGAGTGCTAGTATCAGCTTTTCTCAGTCGTGCACAGCTCCAGCCATTCCTCACTGCTGCTCCATGCACAGTGCTCCAGTGAGAAGCACAGGAGAACATTACAATGGCTTTTCACAGCCAACCCATCAAATGGGGGAGTCTGCTGAGACCACTGCACTTGAAAGGATGTCCTTGAATGATTTCAGAACAGTCTGACTGATATTGTGGACAGGGTACAGTTCCAAGATGAACTGAATGGGAGACAATGTAGGCTGTATCAGAACTGTGACCTGACACTTTGGCTGCAGTCTTGCACTTGGCGTTTAAAGCTGCACTTGCAGCGTAACTCTGTCTTGTATTTAGCATCCCATCTTTGGCAATATCTGCACTTCCAAGGTGAGGGAGGAATGCTCACTATTTTTCACAGCTTTCAACCCTTACAGAACTCTAAGAACCTTAAAGAAAATAATGGTGAAAACAAAGCAGATGGAAATGAACAAATGAAGATAACATTTATATACAATGTCAAGAGTCCTTAGGACACTTAAAATAATTGTTGAAAGAATACTACCAGCCATCTTTTCCTAGTTTGGCATCATATTTATCTATTAAATTAGATTTCTGTGGATTTAGCTATAGTGGAAATGACACTAACACATTATGAGGGAATACTGCAAAATGTTACAGTGAATTCCTTAAAATACTATCTTATATCATATGACTCACAGCAGGATGAAATGCAACATATTCTTCTGGATAATCACTTAAATGAGGCAATTGAGTTTTCATCAACATTAAAGCAATTATTCTCTTACTTTTCCTACTAAAAACAGTTCTGTTTTCATTTACTGCTCATTTATTAAATTCTTGCTTTCTCTGTTGATTTGCAGCTTCTCACAGACACTAAATTAGGCCACAAATATTTAGAATTCTTCATCTGATAACACACAGGTTTAATTGTGTGCTAAATTTAACAGGTCAACATGCATAAGCCATCAATATTCGGGTCTACACAGATAAATGGAAGAAAATTTTCACTAAAGAAATATGAGTATGCAGAAAATTTTCAGAACACATTAATTGATAAAATGAAAAACTAAACTTTCTCTTCTGCTTTGCACTACAATAACGACTCTTGTTTAACTTTACTGAACACTTACTAATGCATTTAATGAAGGTATCACAGACATTTCAATGACTAAAAGGGACTAGGTGAAACCAATCTGATATTATAAAAAATCAAAACATTCTAGAAGGATAGATGACTACATTTTTCTGTGCTTCAGTAGCAGCACTACACAGAAGGAGGCTCACTACAGAATTTTTCACTAGTGAGAAGTCTGCAGAGGTTTTTCAGTTAACCAATAAGTGGACTACAAAGTACTGCCCCTTGATTTCTGTCACAGAACAGTGTAGGAGTCATAACTCTTGCCTGACTTTGAGACAGAATCATTCAGAATGACTTTGTGTCCCTCTGCTTCTTAGGCACAGTTTATTTTCTGGGTACTAATAGACAATATGGTAGCAGAATTTAACTTCTGGATTACTTAGTAGAAATCTGAATGCCTACAGTAATATTTTGAAAAGCTGTTTTATCCTTTTCAGCTCTTTGGGTTTTTGTTTTCTGACAAAGCATTTAAATATTGATAGTCTGTTTCATCGCAAGAGCTATGTGTAAATTATAGACAGTGCATTTTGGATGCCTACTATTGGATTTTTAACAAAATACGAATATGAAACATCTAAAAGTTTACATTTTTATATTCTGAAATGAGTAGTTATTCTAACAGACAGTGAAATTGGGTGACCTACCTAGCTAGAAAATATATATTCAGAGAAGAATATATTTCAGAGAAATATAATTCATACAGGAAAGTAAAATTCTGAGACAACAGCAGCAATCACCATTTTTTACATTTGTAAGATAAACATAGGCCCAAATATTGTAAATAATTCAAACTGTGAAACAGCAAATACGTGAGTAATACGAGAGCAATATGAGTATCAGTGACAACTGGTATCCCTTGGGTTTCCATACTGGACCAATAGAGTTTCATATCTTCAGTGACAGAACCAGTGGGATTGAGGGCACCCTCAGCAGATCTCCAGACAATGCCAGCTTAATGATGCAGCCAAATGCCCAAGATGCCCAAAATGCCCAAGAGATGGGATGCTACCCAGAGGGACCTGGCCAAGATTGAGAGCTGGGCCCATGTGAACCTCATGAGGTTCAGCAAGCCAAGTGCAAGGTCCTGCACCCAGGTCAGGACAATCCAGCATCAATACAAGACAATGGATTAAGGGATTGGAGCAGCCATGGGAAGAACTGCTGAATAGTGGTGGCTGAAAAGCTGGCCATGAGGTGCCAACGAGCACTGGCATTCTATGATTTGAGTTTCAAACAGACTAGTCTGGTCTAATTAGCTGTTAAGGCAGACACACAGCATCCAAGGCCATTCATTTAGTAATTTTATAGTCTAATTATGTAGTAAATTTGTAGCAGAAGCACCAATCCTGCAGTTCACAGGAGGAAGCCTCACTTTGTACCTCTGCCAGGAAAGTGAAGTACAAGTTGTAAGGAACTGTTAGAACTTATCCTAGAATGGTGGCGTCAAATTGATTTCTAATTCTGTATTTAACTGTAAATTTTATTATATTAATACTTATAAATGTATTAATTGTGTTTTACAAAAATGTACCATGAATGCTTTGCAGATGTAAGTTAATAAACTTGTTTTTCCAGTATGTCCACTTGGGAATTTTCTACTAAAACCAATTATAAAAGCCTACGGCAGGGAACAGTCATCCTAAGAAAGGGGGAGAGTTTATGATTTATATTAACATGTAAAGGAAATTAAAAGGAAATGTACAAACATTGATAAAGAGGCTTATTGAAGGCAACAAAGGAGAGCACTGCAAAGCCAAATAAGGTCTGTAGCTTCTGCACTTAAACTATTGTTTCATCCACTCAAAGAGCAGGTTTTTAAAATCATCTGAGCTTTAGACTTCATGTCTATTATTTCTAAAATAAAAATATCAGGACCTATTAAGTGGGTAATAATAGAAAGATCATGACAAGCACCAGTGACCTCTGGTATTTACCAAATTTTTAAATACATTTTATTCTAAAAAAAAATATAAAAATACTCAAACAGGAGGCAGAATTCATTTAGTCCAGCTCCCATCTTATAGAATCACCATGCTGGGAAATTTGGTTTGTGTTTAAATGACTGCACCTTACAGCTAAAATAATTTTGAACTGAAAGGATTTCTAATTTGATTAACATTAATAGCCTAAGGGAATTCACCTTTCTTTAGGCTATGGTATTGAAAGAAAAATTATTTTCAAAAAAAATGCTTGATTTACTGAACACAGAAAATGGGGAAATCTCTCTTGTAATTAGATAAGCAAGGACGGAGTAATATTACAGTGAACTGCAAAGCGAGTCTAGGGGGATATGGAGTGATAATAGTCCAGTGGCATAAATCCACTGTTGCTAGGAGCTTTGATATCAGCCAGAAATATGCTGAGAAAATTAATTAGAGAAAAATCATTACTGAAGACATAATGTCACTGATCTTCATTACCCATCATCCAAAAAAGGGCTCACTTAATTTGATAAATGTTGCTATTAATATGGAAGCATAGATTCATGTTTGCATAATAATGATATATTTTCCCAGTTGCTGTCAGCATCCTTAAGAAATTGCTGTTACAACCTGGAAATGTAGCAAATTATGGAAATCACAATTACCAAAATTAAGCTAATTTGTGAAGAACAGAAACTGCAGATTTTCCACCCTCTTTTGTTTCTTGTCTGTGTGAATGTTACATAAATATTTATCTCACTCGGGTTTGCTTTTTGTTTATTTCATTGGCTTATGTTGACACACTTGCAGTTATAATAGCTCTGTCTCCTTGGTCTCCTTCTTGGAGCAAGATTGTGTAGCTCTTCCGTTTCAAATAATGAAGTGAATCAAAATTATTTCCCCATTCCTCACAAAATTTGACCCCTACTGACAGAACAGAAGGAAAGTGACTGCTGACAATTAGTGGGTCTGCAGCACACTCGACCTGCTTCAGTCTAATAAGATAGATGGTGGGTGGTAATTGCATAGCCACATGAGCTTTATGAAATCTCATCACAACTGTGGTCCCTGTACTGGAACAAGAGCAAAGGTGCTAAACCATCATTTCCAAAAGGGACGGGGAATAATCAGAACATAAGTAGCACCACAGTCTTCCCATGACATGAAGCGAGACACAGAAGAAATAGTATAATTTACTGAAGAGAATTTCTTTATGTACATCATTCTACTTTTTGAGCAAAATCATCATTACTCCTCAAAAAATTATCTGTGCTATCATTGTACAACATCTCATTACAGGGCTATTCCGTGCTCTCTCTGAGAGCATAATACTATGTAATCCCAGAAATCATCTACATTCATCTGAATCCCCCTTTCCCTGGCCACCTGCCACTTTGCAGAGTATGAAATCAATCATATTCCATTGACTGTTTCAGTTTGGCCATCCTGGCTGTGTCCCCTCTCAGCATTATCCCAGCTGAACCCAGGGTGGCAAATGTGGATGCCACACTTGAGGGTGAGGAGAAGCAGTACAGAAGCACAACAGGGCACCAGAAACTGCATATTATGTATTATTTATTATGCATTTGTATGCCAACGTGGGTTTCGTTGTGCTCGTTGTACATCCTCTGAACCATACTAAGTGCCTGACAGAAGTCTTTCCTTGGAAAGACTTACTTGGAGTAAGTGTACCTCAAAAAATAATGACCCTGGCAAGGATCCCCAAGCCAGCTATTGTTGAGGTGTAGTTCAGCTCCACAAAGCTGGACCCATGAATTCCTGGGCTCCCAACCACTGAGGTCTATATGGAATTTCGTATCACCACATGAATTACCAGCTCACACCTTCCACTCCCTTGGGTACTTCTATGCATTTTTCATTCTACAAAAAGACATGTTCTGGGGAAGGCTTCACCCCAGCTGCCTCACCCCATGAGTCTGTAATACAACAAAAAAAGAGGGCTGATCTTACCCAAAACATAACTGACATACTTTGAATTATTCTTGTGGTTGCTACGTACAGATAAAGCTATTGTTTGCAAATACACTCAGGAGATTATTTCCTGATGTGCTTCCTTCTTTATTCTTCTTATGAGACCAAAACTGAGTGGGAGTCATAAGTCTACCTCATGTGCTCTTATCCTGATGAAGCTCTTGATTTTAACACTATACTTGATACACAAATGTTTATGAGAACATCATAAGGTGCATGCTCCCTGCACAAGGTGAAACTTGACATCACTGAGCAAACTGGCACTGATCATCTAAATGGTAATTTTTGTTTCCTCCTTTACCCTTCTCCACACAGTTGGAGGTTCCAGTGTCACTCCTGCCCATCTGGTACCTCTCATGAGCTTCCCTGCACAGGATAGTAAGATTTAATGGTGCTAAGCTAAGTGTTAGACTAGTAGAAGTGTTAATTTTATTAGAAAGAACTGGCATTTGTCAGAGATTTATACTGTTTCTGCAAACTACGTCTACTGGAAAACATACTGAGGAGTTAAAGAATTTCTGAACTGTACCTAACTTTGTGCTAGCTGGGCCAAACTGTAAATGTCACTGGCTTTTAAAAAAAACAAACCAACTAGGTGTCCCATTCCTGGTTTAAAGGACCCTGGGTCAGAAGTACACCTCAATGCTTTGACTGCCTTCTCATCTTTGTCATTTAAAAAAAAAACCAAAAACAAACCAAAACCAACAAAAAGCCTCAACTGCTATTTTTAAGAGGCTTTTCTTCAGAGAATCAGAAGAGTTGTATATTAACTTTGCTGTATAACTTCTAGAGAAAACACTGTGTAAATCTGCTTCATTATAAATCTTATAAATCTGCTTATAAATCTGCTTCAATACTGGAAATCATGCAAAAATCAAGCTTCTTGGGACTTGCACAGTATAAAATCATGCTATTAAAAATAGATAAAATAATTCTTCACTTTTAAGGGATGTTGCTGCCTATAGAGGTATTGTCCAATTTAAGTCGAGGAGAAAAAGTATTTTAAATATAAGAAAGAGCCTTATAATAAGTGACTGGTAATGGCCTCAGTATATGCCCAGCTACTTGCCTTTTTCCTGCTCTTAAACCTCTTTTCTGTGGCCTTTGGGTTGTTATTTTAAATATATATATCTATGTACAAATAAACAATATGTGCTAAGATGTATATTAAGGCATAGTATTTTAATACATTTTGTATATGTGCATACACAGTTGTTAAAATCGACTATTCCATCACAAGATAGATGAGATACCAAAAAGTATTACCAGAGTGTTTTGTAGATGGAAAAAGAGGCAAAATTGTGGCATCTCTCTTTTTATCCTATAGTATAAGATCATTCTACTGCTGTTTGATGATGAGCACCATAGTGAACAGATGTATATATGCAGAAACACATATATGTGCATTTAAATTTGCGTAACAGAAAAAAAGATCTATGATAAAAAGCACCAGGCAAATGGATTTTTAAGATAAAATTCTACAAGTATTAGATATTCAGAATGGAAATGGCAAAATTAGGTACTTGTGCATTCATTTTGCATATACATAAGTGATTCTGCATTAGTTATAGATGTAAGTACTTTTAAATATTTCTATCTGTGTAATAAATGTCTTCATCGATGAAGAGCAAGTACTAATAGTGACACTTTTAGGGTATTGCTTAACATTGTGAACCCTTCACTACATCCAAAAGACAAGAGTATAGCTATGACACTGGGATATTTCAGTCATTATAACATTTTTCTTAGGTGTGAATCACCAGAGTATGAGAGATTAATTTTAAACTAATCACCTTCTCTACAATCTTCCTGTATGCAATAGAACTAACTCCTCTCACTAGCTGATTAGCATTACTTTCCATATTATTCCTATAGTACATAGCAGCTATCAGAATTACAGTGCATCAGCTGACACGGTTAAATTTCTCACCATCACTTTTTACCATATATCTGATCATGTTCCAACCAATACATTTAATCTCCAGGCTTTTCTCTGAGACATGTCAGTGCTATTATGCCTAATCTGCAAACAGATATTAAGGAACAACCATATGCAATTCTATGGTCCGTGTGTGATTAACTACATCTAATAATTGCTCAGGCAAAATTTAGGATTCCAAGTAAACATTGACTTTAAAAGGCTATTTCTACAACTTCCTGGGAGCAAAGGAAGTTTTCATTGTTATTGCCAAAAGGAGTGCTTCCCTTGATACATGATGGCTGCTTCAACAAGAACAACACAAACCTCTCCCAGGTACCATTTATTTTCCTCCCCATTCTTTCCACCAGGAATAAAGATGCTTAAAACAGGATTCAGAGCTCCACTGAGGGAGATTTAAAATGGGAATATTTTCTAAATTCAGAGATGAACTCTGAATGAATAAATGTTGCATTAAGCAGATTTATTCTTTATGTTTTCTTGTAGGTCATAAGTGCTCTTATCTTTCCACATATACACATGTTGTCAATAGTGGGCTGTCATAGAGATCTGCACTTAGGAAATCAAATGCTAATGCACACACACAAGCACGTAAGTTAAAATAGACATTTCAGTCCTTCAGGATTAAACTTGACATTTTACATTTAAACAAGTTTGCCAGAGACTCCTGAAGAAAACAAAAGGAAATGTAATGAAAACATGCATAGGATGTTTCCTTCTTTCTTCGTATAAAAAATGAACTTCTAGGTAAATGTATTAATGAAAGAGACAAGAATCCTCCTTCTCTAATGTCTCAAAAAATAGTATTTGACACTTTGGAAATATGCATGTGTGAGTGTCAGGGTGCAGATGTGTCCAATCACCTATGGGAACACAGTCCTAGTATTAGAAGAGATTGAAGAGTACTTTGCAGCTAAGAGAAGAAAATATTGTTTCTACTTTGCTTTTAGATTTCAGTGAAATCTCAATCAGATTTTTTTTTTTTATCCACTACATGGATTTACACTACATTAAACAGTAAATTTGATCAATTAATCATTAATCGATTAGGAAATCTAATAATAAATTATATGAGAAATATTTATTTCTTATGAGGTCAGGGTTTCATTAAGAATGTTCACTTTTGCACTTCTACAGGCACTGTTTACAAAATACAAACATATGAAAAAAAAATTATGTTCTTATGCTTTATACTTAACCTTTTTACTCAGAAACTATAAAACACCATGGAGTTAAATTCAGGAATATAATAGGTTGAATGATCTGATGATTACTGAAGATTGAATCCCAATTCTGTAACAATTCTGTATTGGAGATGTTCACGTAAATGAACCAAATGCCAATTTTTTCATTCAAGACTCATTTTCTTATCTACTGTGTGGTAAATAATAATATCGATATATTTTAATATATAATTTTACCACAGCAGAAAGGCTGTAAGTCATGCGAGGAGAAAAGTATTTTAGACTAAAGTTCTTCAGTCTAATCTTTTCAGATATGTTGTGATAAAGAGACTAAACATTAGGATGCAACAATGTAATTGCCATAGTAACATTAAAAAGATTGTTTGCCAAATCGACTTGCAAGTGAGGTTTTTTCTCCTTTCGTAACAATAAATAGAAGTATTGTTAACAATATCACTGATTCTTTTTTAAGTGCAATATAAGTTTTTCTTAGAGGTGCCTCAAATAAGAGGCAAGGAAATTTTTAGCTTAACCCTCAAAGGCATTTTTTAGTCAAGAAAGAGGCAGCAGAAGAAAAAAACATGGATCTAGTTGGGAGAAGAGGGAGCAAACTGCATTACAAAACTGACATGATAGCTTCATGAAAGAGAAGGGATGGGAGCACTAGCAGACCAGACAGTTCATTTTGAGGTGAGGGCAAGAACACTAAATGTAAACAAGATGCAAAGAAAAGCATCAGAGAGAACAAAAAAAAAACGTATTTTCACTGCAGAGCAAAAGTACTAATGTCTGCAAAGGGGAGTCATTCCCATTTCTTTGTTTGTTTAATTCTTTGTAATTCTTCATAATTCTTCTTATCTCTTAAGCTAGTAAATACTGCTGTCAGATCAGTGAAGCCTTTTGCAGATAGCTAAGCATAATTAATTGCCCATACTTCTATATTTACAGACAACTTTCAACTTATTGACTGTGGTGCCACAGGCTAAATATTAATAACTTCATGCAGAGAGTGTGTTTGGGTGTGAGTACTTTCTTTCTTCACTCTGGGTTGAATCCCTGCTGATACTCCAAAATAACAGTTCATTTTCTCAGAGAGCTACTGTTCTGTTCATATGCCAAAGACTTACTTGTTTCCTTCTGGGAAAGAAACTAAATTGAATGTGCAGTGACAGTGCTGTGCCATGTCCTTGAAGGCCATGAACTCTGTTCTTTCAAACCCACCTGTTTCAGTCTGTAGCAGGCTGGTGAAATTAGAGCATTTTATTTGGTTGGTCTGTTACAGAATCCATTAACTTGGACTCATCCACTTCCAAACTAAATAGATAGTGTCTAGGAAGGTATGTCAATCCATTTAAACTTCTTTCTCCCAGGTCACAACATTAACTTCTAGTTTAACCCTTCAAGAAAAAAAAAAAAAAAGAAGTGCCAGAAAGCAATGAAAATAGACTTTGAAAAGGAATTTACCAGCCACTTAGACAAATGCAAGAGTGGATTTTATGTTGTCACTTCTTTTTCTCAGTGTGGTAATTAATGGCAGTACCAGAATGTGTGCTTGGAAAGCTTTATTGGTAAAATTCCTCTACAGCTGACCTTGTATTATGTTAATTGTCTATGGTTAATTGACTGTTTATTTCTACAGGTGGCAAAGGAAAAACATGTAGGGTCAAAACAAAATATTGCAACTTTTTGAAAAAAATAGAATATAGAAGCTGTAACAGAATGAGGGCGGAGTTATGAAGTATTTACATCTAAAAATAAGTGCCCTTTAACAAATAGAAAACATGTGAAAGCTTTGCAGAAAACAACCAGCTTATGAAAACCACTCAAATGTAAAGGAAAGCTCCAACAGGCTGGAATTTTTAAAGCTTCCACTTTTTAGAAAAATTAAAACAAACAAAACCAACAAGAACAAAGGCATCTCTGACATCTGTGATAAATAGCTATCTAAGAAGAAAGTGATAAAGGTTGTATTTCACAGATGGACATGTCTGGAATAAGGGTCTGAGTTAGAATGAACCATGTTGTAGCAAGATGGGTAGGAGACAAACATCTAAAGGTATTAAATGTCACAACTTCCCAAAAGAAACTCCATGCTTAATGATAATACAGCTATTTGATCCATACTATCCTGGCACGAAAAAGAATTCAGCAAGTCATTTCTGTACATCTGATCTGTAATACAGAGATAAATTATTGACATGAAACTGAGGGTACCTTCTGTAAGTGCAAAATCTTATTCACTACTCAGAGTGTGATTTAGCCTGTTCAAGTATCAAATGAGAACAGTATCTCTACTCTTCAGTCTTTAGAAAAGCCTAAAAGAGTGAAAATTATTTTATGATGTACTCATAGCCTTAGCTTCAACATAGGATAATACTCAAATCCCTATGTAGAATCCAAGGTCTTCCATCAAGACAGTATTATCATTAAGAACACAAATATTGCCATTTCTAAATGTTGTTATTAATACAAAGTTTTTTTCTTATGCATTGCTTCTTTCTGTTGCTTTTTCTGAACCTGCATAGCTGAGGTGCTGAGAGCACCGAGCACTCTTGAAAATCCTTCTTAGTAAAAATGCTTGTATAATATATTCTGTCTTGCACAGGCTCTGAAGTATTGCAAGTAGTCTAAAAATGTTTTATTATTAAAAACACTTGAAGTATTTGGGATACTATAAATCCCAACATACACTTCTCCCTGAGAGATCTAATATGATTTATTCCCCTTCTTGAGATCAAAATCTGTCCACGTTTCCGTATCTACTACTTCTCTCTTCCATTAATTATTGTGTTTTGATGAATAAAAGGTCCCCTATCACCCCCTGCCATGTGCTTGCCTGGTATGATTTGTCCAGGTCCACCCATGCAGAGAATCCCTTTTTCCCCCCAAAGATGAGAGACCAGCTCAAAAGTCCCCAGACTGCTCCTGCATGGCAACTTTGATGATTCTTTGAAGAGCTACTGTCACTTCCAAGGAAAGCTTTTTTGCAGTGTCATTACTCTCAAGACATGTTGATACTGCCATTAAAGAGATTGAAGTTCTGCTGGGCTGCTATCAGAAGTGAAATGAGTCCCTCCTCTTTCGCAGAGTGAAGACAGCTAGGGAATGTTGAAAAGAAAATGAGCCTTAATTTTGCAGAATTATCCTTTGAATCCCAGATTTACCCAAGTTCTACTCAAAATGTGTTTTTTCATTTGAGAAAGCCCCAAGTTGTGAACAGTGAGTAAAGCCTTAAGTTCAGCACAGACAGTGCAATACAGTGGCTGTGCTTGCTTAGACAAGTCCTCCCCATAGAGTCTTGGTGCAAGATTAATTACATAGTTGAGATTAGACTGAAAACCTCTTAACAATCAGCTAAAATCTACAGGTAGCAAACAGGTATTCCCAGTATCTGTAGTGTGGATGAGAGATGCAGAAATCTGAGAACACCCCCCAAAGGAGTTTGCAATCCCAAACCCAAGGTGAGTGTCAATGACTTAACAGGGCTCTGCCTGCAGAGTACAGCTGACACACAGGAAGACCTTCTCCCTTCAGAGCTGCTTATGCAGCTAAATAGTCTTAACTATTCCTAACAGCCCTCAAAGGATAGCACAACTCCAATGGCATTTGTTTAATCTCTCCTCCAAAAGGTTTTTTGTTCATTGGTGCTTACCTACATCTTTGTCATATCATAGAATCGAGATATAATGATAATGCTCTCAGGAACTATAGAAGTATTAAAAGTAATAAAAATGCAAGCTTTTCCTTTCAATAATACTTACAGGGGAAGAAATGTAAGTATTTGGCAGCAAGAATCATTGCCTGTGTTGGACATACCTAGCAGGATTTTGGTAGCAGGGAGCTGCAGGTAGATGTTGGGTGGAAGGAGGTCAGGGACTGCTCTGTGCTGGTCCTGAACAGTTCCAGCTGACTGCAATGAACACCCCTAACCAATCATGCACCAAAACTGGCACCAGTGAGAGGAACTCCCTGGCACCTGCGGAAAAGAGCATTTAAGCAGTGGTGGTAGCCCCTGGAGGCACAAAGAAAGGTGTGAGAGGAGGTACAGAAGAGATGACATTTGAGAACAAAAGGTCTCAGGAGGAAAAACTTGTGGATGCATGTGAGGACACTACATAAGAGCCAGAAGGAGGAATGCAGCCCACGGGGCACCATGCCACTATTAATACACCTTGAAAGGCAGGAACAAACTGCTCTGCCTTGACCCTCTCACTCCATGCTGTCCATCACTTCTGAAGTGACTGAGTGTCATGAGAGACAAAAGCAGTGGGAAAGGAAACCAGGAAAGATATCCCCACTGAAATAGAAACAGGCAAATGAGAAGAGAGTTTTCCCTAAGTCTTTGTTTAATTTACTGTCTTCAACTTACTGTCTTCATTGTATCTCAATACCCAAATCACTAATTAAAGGTTCATGTAACTGGCAATAAATTAAAATTCAGTTAAATTCCACGAGCCAAGACCTTTTTTCCCCATGACAGTGCTATACACAGATGACTTCTTTTCAATGCTCAAGTTAAAGGAAACCAAGTGAAAAACCACAGTTTACTAGATATTGAATAGTTTTTTTTATACTATTATCAATACCGTAATTGCAGGGAGTAACCTTAGTCACAAAGCAAATTTTCTGCTGGGCAATTGGCACAGAACATGGAATAAGATGTGCAAAATTTTATATTCTCTGTGCATTTGGCTGACATTGATTTATTATGTTAATATAGTAGTCAGGAAACTTCATAATATTAATTAAGAATGGTCAGAGGGGAAAATAAGTAGACATTCTCAAACAAGTGCACTATGGTTAAAAGTAATTTTGACAGGCTTAATTTTGAAAAACAGAAATAGTGAAGCTACCTGGTAGCTGACTAAGAAAAACTCATTAAATTGTTTTCTACAGAAAATGACAAATCGTAGGAACACAAAGCTCCATAAACTGCAGTTTGAGCATGGTGACTCACAAGGTATAGCACTACTTCATGTCAATTCAGATTATATAGATACACTTCTGCTTCCCTGAAGTCTCAGAAGAACATTCAATGCTTTCTTAAGAAGGTTAAATCTCAAAAGAGGTGTTGGCTGAAGCAGAATTCTGGTGCTACTCCTGAAATAGTGGAGGCCCAGGTAAGAAACAGCAGTAGCACAATTTACCCTACAAAGTGAAGGGATGAGCAGGTAAGAGGCAGCTACAGAAACAGAATTAACAACTTCTTGCTCCCTTACAGGACACGACAGCTGCTGTTCCTGACCTTGGTAATGCTTGCGTTGGAGTTACAGCCCTGGAAGCACAAAAATCCATGTACCCATCAGCATTTAAAACCCATCCTGATCTCAGTGTGTAAATGGCTCCTGTTGAGAGCTGGGAGGAAACTACAGTATCCATAGTCACACTTTAAATATAGGCACATGGAAGGCAATTAAACCACTAAAACCATCAACCTGGAACTTCTTACAGGTAATACTCATGAAACAATAAATAAAACTTCAGGAAAAGCACTCTTTGCTTACATTTTTAAACTCATTTACATCTTAAATTTTCACTAGCTGTTTGTTGGATATTAAAAAGGATAATCAAGTCCTTCTTTGTAACCTGTATATGGTTAATGCTAATGTCTGTTATACAATCCATTATTTTAAAGTCTGGTAGGCAATTATTCCTCATCCCAGTAATTGATTTTTCCCATCACAAAGCTTCAAATACAGCTTCTTCAAACACAGTCCTTTAGATGACTGAAAAGGAAAGTCAATTGCTTTCATTTGTTGCAAGAACACTAAAAAAAAAATATCTTTTTTAAAAATTTTGATCACATGTTAAGATCTGTCTTGGAGTTGTTTCCTTTGTGTTTCCAGTCTGTATTTTGCAGCATGTCAGATTATCTTGGCAAATAGCAGGGTAAGAGCCTCTTCTGTATTGCTCCTGCTGTCAGCTTGAGTGGCTCAGCTGGAGGATTGATGCTTTTAGCCAATGAACTTGATAGGAATCCAAAAGTATTTGTATTGTCTTTCCTACAGAAGCAATCAAAACTGTCTGTATCTCCCAAATTTAAAGTAGTCTGCTCAAGACCAATAGAAAAAAAAAAGGTCTGAATGGCTGGGCCTAGAGCTGGTGGTGAATGGAATTAAACTCAGTTGGTGGCTGGTCAAAAGTGGTGCTCCCCAGGACTCAGCACTGGGGCCCAACCTCTTCAGTACCTGATTCAGAGATCCACATTTGGGTAGGAAGGGCACCAATGACACCAGGTTAGGCAGGAGCACTGATCTGCTTGAAGGCAGGGAGGGTCTCCAGGGGGATCTGGACAGGCTGGATCAATGAGCCAAGGCGACTGGTACGAGGTCCAGCAAGGCCAAGTGCCAGGTCCTGCACTTCACACAGTGCAACAGGCTTAAGGAAGAGAAGCTTCTGGAAAGTTGCCCAGTGGAAAAGGACCTGGGGTGGTTGGTCTACAGCCAACTGAATATCATCTCAGACAATGCATTCAGTTTTGGGGCCACCACTCCAAGAAGGGCACTGAGGTGCTGGAGTGTGACCAAAGAAGGGCAGCTAAGATGGTGAAGGGTCTAGAGAACAAGTCTTACAAGGAATGGCTGAGTGAACTGGAGTTGTTTAGCCTGGAGGAAAGACACTCAGAGGAGACCTTATTGTTCTCTTCAACCTCTTAAAAGGAGATTATAGTGAGATGGGCGTTTGTTTGTTCTCACCTCTATTAAGGAATAAACCAAGAGGAAGTGGACTCAAGTTCAATCAGGGGAGGTTTATATTGGATATTAAGAAAAAAATTTTTCCCCAGAAGGGTTGTCAAGCACTGGAACAGGCTGCCCAGGGAAGTGGTGAAATCACCACCCCTGAAGGTATTTAAAAGACATTTAGATGAAGTAATTAGGGACACAGTTTAGTGGTGACTTGGAAGTGCTGGTTTAACAGTTGGGCTTGATGAACTTAACGGTGTTTTCCAGTCAAAACAACCCTATGATTCTATTTAAAAAATAAATATTTATCACTATGTAGAAATTATTAGCAAAAATAAACTATTTTAATGACTGTATTTTAAAATGCCAAAATCTATCAGGCTAATTCACAGGGCACAGCACTTACTCCTTAAGTAGACCCACTACACCACAACCAGCTGCTGGCTTTTCAGCACTGCTGAAAAAAAACCAAGTCACTCGCAAGCTCTTGGTTTAAGAATTTCTGTTTGTAAAAGTACTTCCTATCTCATCAACTAGAAGTGAGCATCCTTCAGCAGAAGCTCTATAAGCACTGTGTTCCAAAAGCCACAGAAAAATGCAATAGTATGGGAACATACACAATTACAGAGCTTTTCTGGGGGTGGTACTTCTCAAAATGTTCTAACTTAATGACTTAATGGTCTGTCTGATCACATCTTTGGGAACTGCAGTGAAACTTCCAGAATGAATTTATGCCCCTGTTTTTATAAACGGCAACCATTCTCTTTTGCATTTTCCTTAAAGAGTTTTGATGAACACTCAGTGCTGTGAAAAAACCTCTATATTTTTTTACTGAAAAAGACATTGAGTATTTGTCAGAAGTGTAACAATTCACAACTTCAGACCTCATTGGACTGGAAGCGAAACAAGGTTTTAAAAAACCCTTCAAAACGGAAATTGGGTTGCTCAGGTCTTATTTTTACATTGCAAGTGGGAATAAATGAGAAATGACAAAGCAAACCAGTTCAGTTGGAGAGAAGAAAAAGCTGATATGACAACTCACTTTTCCAAAAGCTGAACATCGGTTTTGAAAAAAAGAAGTTGAATATTAGTTTAAAGATTGTGTAGATTTTAACAGAACTGATGTTCCTTTAAGTCCTGTTACCTGCAGAATGTTGTGTTTTTTTGTGGTTTTCTCTGAAACAAGCACAATAAAATTATTTCCACATAGAAGTAATGGAACAAGAAAAATATTGTAATCAATCACTATAATAGCCAGAGCTTGAGACAGTGTAACATTTATTACTGTGTTATGTACTTTTTCTGGAATGCTCCTTTTTGGGATTTCAACTGTACTTTAATCCAAAATATCTGAACGTGTTATTATTAGAAATTCCTTTGAAAAATTAACAGAAAATTCACTTCAAACATATAGCTGGTCACGCTTGTTTTCTGGAGATGAAGTTATTTGCTTTTTATATAAGGAAGCCCAGAGGAAATTCAGAAGGCTCATAGTGTGTAACAGTCATCAGTCAATACAAAATTATTTTTCTTTCACAATGCAACACATTAATGGCTAAGCTTTCTACAAGGGTCTGTAGTATCAAAAAGAGACTGTTCAACACATTCCCAAGGTCTTCTCTGCAAGAAATCTTACTGGGATAAAGCTTACACAGGGAACTGTATCATACTCTGGGTCTCTATGAAAACAAGTAAAACCACTGAATTGCTATTGACAGTACTGGGGATGTGGTAATTTTTGGTTTTATTTCAGAAGGCAGAGAAAATAAAAAAGAAAACCAATGTATTTTCACACTGTTGAACAGTCCCTCCCTCTTAGATTCTTGGTTCACCTCTTCAGCCAGGGCACAGACAGAAGGTAGAGGCCAGAAACCATTCTGCACATCAATCTCAGTACATTGAGGGTGCTGATTTCTCTGCATCCAACTGTGCTAGCCCCCCATTTGGCATTTTGATTTTTCACACAGATGCTTAATCCCTCTTTAGACAGCAAAGTCTTCTTATCCTTCCTTTCTGTTCAGTGCCTGCTCTGACTACAGTTTTTCCATTCACTAAAATAGGAGTTGATTTGTGCCCAAAAATAGATTAAATATTGCAGAAGATGTTTTAAACAGTTTAGCTTAGAGTTTTTCAGTCAACTTCATCTTTCTCTAAGTCTAAATTAACTTTTAATTAATGATAAATATCCAATGCTTATCTGAGTAATTTGATTTAATGTTGTATTTATTTCAATACAAAACATTTCTCAAAAAAATGCAAACAGTTCTGGCTAGGTAAACTCAGATTTCAGCTTTTTCTATTTTTTCCACTAGTGGAAATGGTTCCTTATTCATACTAATGGATGATGACATCTCAGCAAGTACATAAATCTCACATTACCTTGACCTCTTTGCAAAATTGAAAAGTCTGAGCAAAATTTGACTAAACATTTGTGAGAACTGACCTTCTCTGGTGCTACATGCTGTATTTTCTGATGACAGCTCTAATTATTCCTGAGATACAGCCATCAGAAAATTGCCATTTTGCACTGTGTACAAGAATAAGCCTTTATGCATGGCAACTCCCAGCACAGTGTGCCGAGCACTCCAGCTGGGTCATTATGCTGGATTTTTACCTGAATCTATATTTGGTTTCAACTAGGGTTAAGAATACCCATTAACTGTGTCCTCATAAACGATTCCTACTTATTATTGCAGACATACAGCATGGCATAGTAAAAGGAAAAGTCACATAGCACAAATATACAGATGGAGTATTTAAAACACAGAGAACATGTTCAGGATTCTAAATACATATTTAGCATCAAATTAATCACTGAATTGCTCTGATTTCAGCATGACCCCTCTGAATATAAGACAAAACAGAATTTAGCTGTTGAGCTGCATTGAACTACCAGTCACTCACCAACAGCAGTCAAAAAGCCTAATCAGAGTTTAACAGTGACAGGGGAGTGACATGGTAGAGGAACAGCACTGAGTTTCACATGAAAGCCTGGTGGCTTTGCAGTCCCTACCTGTAATACAGCTTGAAGCATAGTTCTGAACTCATCATACACTAGGTTAATTTTCCTCTAGTTTTTAACTGTAGCTCTTAGGCTAATATAGATTAATAATTAAGTTTAAATGAGTGGAAGCATCCGCTCATTTAAGAGGATCATTATGTTAGACATTTTTAAAGTCAGATTGCATTTTTGCCTTTCTTGCTAGTGTGACTATGGTACAGTACAGAAAGCTGTTAAATCATTGCATGGACAGCACACACACACTCTTGAGTCTGTTGAGAACATTTGCAAAAGAAACCACAGTTACAGCGAACTTTTCCTCTGTACTGAAGAGGAAAAAACAACCAAACACCATAAAAAAAAAAACCCAAACCAAAACCACAGAACAAAACACAAAGACAAGAACTGTCGTATCCAACTTTACACACCAGCTGCTCAGTTTGTGGCTTTTATAAGGATAGACAACTGTGACTGGATTGTTTTTCTTCAAAGCTGCTGTGAATGTCCTGGCAATCCAACATGGTAGAGCTCAGTGTCACTGGCCAAGCAAAGCCGTTGTGGGTCAGCCCTGATCTACACACCAGCACCTGCTCAACCCCTCTGCCAGGAAAGGGAAAAGTCTTTGTGTTTCTTTTGTGAATTCTACAGAAGTCAAATACCAAGATACACTGGCTGAGCTCACAAGTGTCCCTAAAGGAAAGGCATTCAGAGCCAAGATCACAAACCTGGGAAATTAAGAGGGGATCACAGAACACAGGTAGGCAGTCTGACCATGGGAACCTGGAGCACACGGATCCTCCCTCCCCTGGGCATCACGATGGGCTGCCTTGTGCAGCTGCAGAGCAGCCAGGGGAGCAGCCAGGAGGGCTGGTAATCCACAGGTCCTTGGCCTGCTCTAGTACCTGTTGCCACTTCCAATCTTTGTTCACTTCTTTTCCAGGTATTGCTGAAAGTCAGGCTGAGTTAACATACCTGGGATGGCAGTGGCAAGAATGTCATTAAGGCAAAACAAAATAATAAATAAGAAAGTGCTGACCAAGGGTTATGACACAGGTGTCACATTTGAAGGTCCCTCAAGAACAGGGCAGTATGGATCCTATACACGGTAACTAATGTCATGGAAGCCCTACTCTAGCATGGGACACTTCCTGGGGAATGGTTTGCACTGGCAGAACTGAAGGGACATGCACAGTGCTTTTGTCACCTGGAACATGACTGGTGATGACAAAAACAGAAAACAGCCTATAGAGATCTTTGACTTAGACTTTCTAGAGAAAAAAAAACAAACCACCCTTAAAAATCTAATTCAAACTTTAACATTGTTCCATACTGAATGTACATGGAATTGTACAAAGTAAACAAAATCCAGTAATAACCAAAATATTTACTTTCAGAAAGTGGATACACATTTTATAGCTGCGTGTCTTTAAAGTAAACATTTATTGTGTTTGCTGCTGTTGCCATATTTTTCCATGCACTCCAGAAGGCAAGAAAAAATAAATTTATAAATAAATTTTTACTATGTATTAGCATCAACTGTAACAGTTCTATGATGTCTATTCATTATAGTTTTTTGTTTAATCAAATATAATTCTATGAAAAATATAAAAGCATTATAGTGAAATGCATGTATGAACTAGAACAGTACAAGTATAAACAATAATAAATTAGATTTCCTGTCACTCAGAAAGACATATATCTACTAATAAATTATTGCATTCATCAATCTTTCAACTGAACAGGCTGACACATAAAAGTGAAAATTGGAAGGAAGCTTAAAATGAAAGAGCCTTTGTTGGCAGCACGAAATAAATTAGTATTCTGAAAGGCAGGACTGATGCAACCTAAAAATGAAATATTGCAAAAGAGACTTCAAACAGAGCTCTTTACACAGTCCACTAATATATGGCAAAGTGTTGCTATATTTTCAATTTCTTGAGTTTTATTTATTCTTGTCCATTAAACTTTTTGCTGCTGTGCTTCAAGAATCATGCAGTAATCTGTATTCATTTGAAAATATCATTTGAGATATTTAAGGACTTTGTTCTGTTAATTAATTTCTTCTGTCTAGTCTGCAATTCATAGTTGCTACTAGTTCATAGAAAACCACAGGGGTACTAGTCACGGGAGAAAATACAGAAACAATGTAAAATATTGGCAATACATTCCTGGTGATATTTGCACAACTTTCTCCCATGGGAACCCATCTGCACAGAAAATGAGCTGCACTACAGATTCATTATTGGGAAAAACTTGCAGAAGACCTGCAAAAAACAAACCAAAACAACCCAAACCATATTTAAAGATTCTTCCAAAGTTCTGATGAGTTCTACAAGCAAGATCAGAATACCCCCGTTTTTTTTAGGCTTCATTTACACACAGTGTGTAATGAAATCTGTTTCAGGTAGACTCCTCAAACATCTATGCAGAGATACTTTCAAAGTTTCAAAGCCACTACATTCTATCCTCAGATGTACAAAGGACTGGAGATTGGATGTTGAGGTGCTGTGGAGCTATTCTAATCTACACTGTAGAGCTTTTTGCAAACCCTTGACAGTACAAGGAATACAAATTGTAAAGGAAAGCCCAAATATTGAACACACATTGGCAAACTTTATAAAAAGGCTTTCTTCACAAAGAAACAAACATGAAATGGAGTGTGCTAGACTTGAAGTGATACTAACACGTTTTGTAACCTCTTTTGTAGGCATGTAAAGACTAAATTTTAGGGGCTAGGCTAAATTAACAAGATAAGTTAATTTAAGAACAAAATGAAATGATCATAAAAGGGTTTCTCATAAAGCAGTGACATTTGCACCCATAGCATGGTCACAGAACTGGATCTGACAAGTGTAAGAAGATTGTAAGAATTCACTCAGTTTCCTTGGAGACTGAGTAGCATGCTCCCTACATCCATTTTTTCCTGTTTATATTAATGCTGTTTACATTAACAATTAGAAGAACTTGCCATAGAGCAAGGTGTCTTCAACAGTGACCTTTTTTTATACTAACTTGCTGGAACAAGGCTAGAAAAAGCCACCAAGATGATTAAGGGACTGGGGTGGCTTTCAAAGAAAGAGTGAATAATTGGTTGAGAGAACTTGGCCCAAAGGCTGAGGGGGAAGTTTAGTCATGTGCACAAATATCTGATGAGGGAAAACAAAAACAGAAGACAGGCTCTTCTCAGAGGTGCCTCATGAGTGAGCAAGGGGCTATGGGCACAAATAAAAATACAGAAAATTCCATTTAAACATAGAGAAGTTGTTGGTTGGTTTTTTTTTTACTGTGAGGATGCCTGAGCCCTGGAACACATTGCCCAGGCAAGCTGTGGAGGGCTCATCCTTGGTGATATTCAAAAGCTGACTCAACACCATGAGCAATCTAGCATGGTTGTCTCTGCTGCAAACTGGGTTGGACTAGCTGGTGTCCAGATGTCTTCCAAGCTCAAAGATTCTGTGATTCTATGAACAGAAATTAAAATATACTTTTATCTCCAATAGAAGCAACTCTCTAACTTACTCTTAGTAAGTGACTTTCGAGTTACACATGAGTGAGATGTGACCTGGCTCTTGCAGCTGCCCTACACCAAGTCCTTCCTGACCATATGCCAGAACTAGCACCTCCAGAAACAATCTTTTAGAAGAAGTGTTCTTTTTAAATATATTAAGATTTTTTTGAGTGGTTTTTGTAGTTGTTGTTGGTTGGTTTTGTTTGTTTTGTTGAGTTTTTGATTGTTTGTGGGGGTTTATTTGTGTTTATTTTTTGTTGTTGGGGTTTTTGTTGTGTTTTGTTGGTTTCTTTCCTGAAACTGTTTTCTTCAAAGTCTTCTTAGCTTTCAAGTAAATGCCTGCAGGAATGTGAAATTTTGTAATTCTTCTTGCAAAAACCACACTGCAGATTGTACAGCTGATGCGATTCAATTACTCATATATAAAATAAGCTTGTGATTCATATCCAATTTACACATCTCTCTAGTGCAGGACTTTAGACACTTCTTAGTTTGCAGACACGGTAGCAGAGTGCCTCCAAGCCACAGAGATATGAAGGGAGAGTTTAGCTGTACAGGCAGCTTTTGTGCTTTCTGCTTTGTGAACAAAGCCTACAGAATTCTCCTCCACCATATGCTACCTGCAATAGTTTTGCAGAAACTATTGCAGATAGCATAAGAAATGCTAACCTATTAATCACAAAGCTTCCATGGGGATTGAGTCAATTTAGATAAACTCAGGGCTTTGTTTTCCAATAGCTGGCAAAATGTTTTGCTTCAGCATAGGAGCTGAAACAAAAGTTACAAAAATAAAACCAAATACTCTCCCTTGCACATATTAGCAAGTCTTTTTTTATCTGTACCCTATTAAATTACTATTGGTTCTAAATCTTGTGTACCAGCTCTCAAGTGAGAAATGAAAAGTGAGAAAAGGAAAAAAGTTCATTTTTAAAGCTATCATGGAAAATGTTATCAGTCGAAGGCCATGCAGAGTATTAGGTACAAATTGTGTGTGCACTTTTTTTTTTTAATGGTATCTTAACAAATCTGGGATTTACCAGATTTAGCCACATTTTTTGAAAACATGTTTACTGACTTTTGCCACTTCCTCTCAAATTCAATCAATATTAGTTTCATAACAGCATTTTGCTTCTCCTTGTATATGAAAGTGGACAATACTCCCCTCATCACCAGACTCATATCCTTGCCACCTACCCCATTTCTTGCTGTGAACAACATGTGTCAGGACATTATTTCCTTCTCCTAGCTTTAAACACACAAGCTGACAAAACAATATTCACTATATTTTACACTAGAAAATAATTCAAGTAATGTAAGAAGAAAAATGAGTATTCAGTAAAACTGTGAATCTAAAGATATATTCACACTCTCAGTCTATACAGGAGACAGGAATAGTTTGCAAGAATAACTTCTTCATATTTTTTGTGGGCTGGTAACAGAGCTGCCAAGACATCTTCCATGATGAAATGGCAGCATTTGACTCATTCTATTAATTCCTTTGCAGAGTCAATGTAGTTGCATCAAAGATTTGGGAAGACTTGCTGAGTTAGCCAGCCATGCCTCCATCAGCAAAGAAAACAAGGCAGGGAAGAAAACAGCGGGAGTAAAAAACCAGCACATCTTCCACTCAAATACACAACCAAAACCCCAAACCCAGCACATTAAAATACCTCAAAGACATTATTCCTGATACACAGTGTCCTCCAAAAATCCCTTGACCTTCACCTCAGAGAATGTTTTTTGGTCTGGACCAAAACTACACAAGGAATGCTCTAACACTTACATAGCACTACTCCAATGTTCAGGCCTGGATCTGCTTAGTTCAGCAGAATACATGTCATGGACCTCAGCTCCACCTCTGGTTACTAGACAGTCATCTTTACATGGAAATGCAGAGTACAAAACAAACAAAAAGAAACTCACAACAAAACAAAAACCTTGTTTCAGAACTTACTAGATGCAGAGGGAATTTTTCCTGTTTAAGTTCTTCACCTGTTGGCTTTATGCTCCCTGCAATGTATTCCTCTTCTCTTTCATATTTATTTTTTCCTACTTTTCTCCTGTACCATGACTGTACTCTTGGAAGTGAAAAATAAACTGCAACCAAAAGCAGACCCACTGCAGTTTGAGTTGTACAGCTCATGCTGTTCTGACTAACAATAATGAGGTTCTCAAGATCTAACTGCAGGATATTCTTATTACAGGGAACTCTTTTTTGACCATTATCTAACCTCCAGGTCTCGTTTTTAGCAAGGTTGAGTTGTTTCAAAGCAGCCACACTAAAGGTTCTCTCTTATCTATCTCACTTGTATTAAAAAAAAAAAAAGTCCAAGAATTTGAAACCAATAAATAATTTTTTTAATTAGGTTTTCTATCACTTTTTTGCTGTTTTTTCTTTTAATTATCCTGACCCTAAACCGTGACATTAAGTGCAAGTTACAGACACTTCTATTCTAAAGCATTCCTGTTTCATAATGTAAAACATTCTTACACTATAGTAATGATCACCAATATTTTTAACACTACCATTGAAAGAAACCACTTCCCAGTAATTTCCAATTCAAAATCAGATGATCCTAAGGCATTGAACCTGTATGAGAAATAGCAACTAATATTTGAATTGAGATTCTCCAACTGTATTCTGTTTTTCCACTGCTTTTACCACATGTTGGGTTGCTTAGATTTAAAAAAAAAAATAAAATACACATATGCTTATTCATTTTAGCTTTTACTTCTAAGCTTATGTACTTAGTCCAAGGAGATATAGTGGTATGTCAAGACACAAGAAAAAGGATGCAGGAAAGTATTTCTTTTAGTGAAAAATTGACATTTACAAAGAATTTTAAGTTTCAAAAAATATCAATTTCTGTTGCAATTCTGCTAGAACATCACCTGGCATACAAGTAATACACACAAAAATATTATTCTAAGAGGAAGAGATGCCAGCTTCTTTAAAAACAGAGGAGGAAAATTCCTTCATTTTTTATAGAGCTCATTTGTATCACACACTGCAGAAATTTGCAAGACAGATTGAGAAGTCAGGGAAGCCAAATTTTTTCTGTCTTCTGGACAGTAGTAATGCAAATGAACACTGAATAAATATGACCAGCATCACATCATAGTATGTGAACAGAGGTATGAATAAATAAAAATATTTGGGGATAAAAAAAAACCTTAAAAAAATACTTTATCTTATGCTTTATCAGCACCAATACATCTGTAACTCTAATGTGAGCAGTTTTTCTACCATATTCCTTGTATTCCAAGTATAGCAAACCCAATGTACTGGATTTCTCTTTAAGAGAACTTGCACAGAAACAAAGGCAGGAATCTGTGGATTGCAATTAAAACACTCTTATTTTCCTTTTCTTCCTGCAGCACCCCATGTATATAGCCTTTGAAAGCTCAAAATTCTCTTATTATTGACCAACTTCTGATTAGCCTCAAAGTGTTCTATTGAGTGACTGGGAACTTTGTCTTGGATGGCTGAAGCAAAGCACATAAAGCCAGAAACAGACAGCTCACATAGAGACTCAAATAAAAAATGGTTTAAAAGTGCTTAGTTTGTTAAACTTTTCTGTTGGTACATGCTAAAGATTATTTGTTACACCTCTGTGTTGTTTCTGCTTATTTGAAACAGAATGCTTTATTAACATTATGGAGGAATGGGAACTTTGCTAAGCAACTTCATCTACAATTTGTACTTTCAAAGCACCTCATGGCTTTCTATTGGACTGAAACAAAACCTGTTTCCAGAAACAAGTCCTCCATGCTTGCCCACTGGAAACTAAGAACTTGTTACAGTCTCCTCAGGGTAACAGTCTCATTTAGTTAATGTCCTTTTAGTCAATCAGAAATAACTTAGAAAGTAACCACAAGCAATTTAAAGCATTATCACTTAGAAATTGAGACAAAGCAGTTATTAAAGTTTACTGAGCTTTAATTTCTCTACCTGGCTTTTGCTGAAATAGGTATTCATGTGTTCTTAATTGAGTTGAACAATGAATATGAATTCCGTATGTTCTGAGTTGTGGCAGGTATCAGTAAGATATCATTTCAATATGCTTTTAAAACTAGTAGTTGCAGCCATACACAGATCAAAAATAGACATGTCATAGCACCCCTATTTAAACAAAGAAGTTAAATCTTATTAAATGTGCTGGATATAAAACAACTTGAAAAATCAGAGGCAGAAAAGAATGGCTAATCCATTGAGGAATAAGAAAAATTTGAAAATGCAAGAGATCCAGAAACATATAAAGAATCCAAAACTTCCTTAGGCTTTACCCAATTATATTTCTGAAGTTTGCTTGTCACTAATTTTCCTGGAAACACACTTGTCTAACCATTTTTTCATCCACATGCCAGTGACAACTAGCATTGCTCAAGCATTTTTCAAGCAGCGAAGCAGGCAGAAGTGGTTCTACAAGGCCATGTTCCTTCCCCAGACACAAAGGACCCTTTCTTTCATCTGACTAGCCTTAAGGTATTTTTATTCCCACCTTATTTTAAGATACTTCTTTTGTTTGACTCCAGCTGTGTAATTCCCAGCAGCATATTCTGTGGTTTAGACTTCAAAGTGTTGTTGTAAATTTATTTTAGATCTTTCTCTTCCATCCAAAACTAGCCCTCTTCTTTATGGGTGGTGGAAGTAGAAGATTAGAATGTGTCAGAGTGTGTGCATTACATTTTGATTGCATGGAGTGCCAGCAGGGTCTGCAGATGATCACATATTGTCACAAGTGCTGTGGATGCCTAGAGCACCCTGGGCATGTGGTGGGGAAGGCTGACACTGGGACCGTAAAAAAAAAAAAAAAAAAAAAAAAAAAAAGAGCTGTAATATTGTCAGTGATGTCACTATGATTTTTAAAAAGAGGTCAGAGGGAGAAAGTAGGTGACCTGAACTCCTAAGAAATGCCAGAGACCTAGAGATTTGGAGAAGATGATACATAAATAGAGCCCAGAGATAAATTGTGTTCCAGTTCAGATCTGAGCCTGGAGTGTTTCCCTGCCTCAAAAGCTTAGCTTTTATATTGCCAAATATGTTAAAACCAACATGAATTGCTTTCATATGGATAGAAAAACTTATCAATGTCACAGCTGTCAGCAGCTATTTCAAAATGTTTACCCTCAAGTCCCCTATTCCTAATTTTTTTCATGGATTTAGAATTTACCTACTGGTGATTTAAGCTTGACTGCACTAACTCTGTCACTGGTTATTGTCCTCTACTGGACAAGGAATCTTCTGACAGAATTCAGCATACAGTTTCCCTCTGTATGCTTTTGTTCCTTCCTTAATCTTTTAAGAAAGCTTTCTTTTAAAAAAATTACTTTGCTTTTACTTTTTCCATCTAGACCATGCTTGTGACTGTATGATTCTACAGGAAAAAAGAAAAAAAAAAAAGAAAAAAAAAAAAGAAAAGGAATTCTACTTTTCAAGAAAAGGTAAAGGGGGGTGATCGACGGCTCGGCTGCCAGCCAGCCGCTCAGAAACACTCCGGGACCTCAAAACCCGGCAGCGTCAGCATTACCCAGCAGCATCCGATCGCCTCCCACCAAAGACTCGCCACAAATACTCCATTTCTGTTTCCCCCGGCTTGCGAGAAAACATGTCCTGGAGCTCCCCGAGCTCGGACCCCGACCGCGGGGTGGCGCGGACAGCGGTGCGGGGGTTACCGCCACGCGGCCTCTGTGCGTCTGTTTAGTAAAAGGGCCCTCTTCTCCCGTTTCTGGTTAAGCAGGACGCCCCAGCTGTCTCCGCCCGAACCCTCGGGGATTCACGTATGGATCTGGACAGCCCGGGGGAAATCTTTTGCCTGCACCACCATCAGCTCGCTTGACAAACGCGTCCGCTCCTTCTCTCAACTCTCTCCAAGCACGGCGCTTTAGATTCTACGGCCCGGAGGCTCCAGCACTGAACCAGAGGCACCCAGAACGGCACCTGCGGCCCCCCGATCTCCGCCACTCCAAAACCTTACAGGGACCTGCCCAGTTTCACCACGACTCCTATAGGATCGAACTGCTTTTTCCTCGCCCCTTTTACATCCGAGGCAGACGGTCACAGGTGTGCCTCTGTAGCAATCCCTCTGGTGACATCCTCCCTCCCGACCACGCCACTGTCACCGAGGCACACCCACACCAAACCGCAGCCGCTGGTTAACGGGGTTTACCGCGAGCAAAGGCACCCAGCACCCCTTCCGACCAAATACAAGCTCAGACGTCTTGGCGGGAATTTACCACATAACTAATTCCTAAACCTTATGGAAAAAATGAACCAACATAGTCACACACTCACTCATTAGGGGGAAACCCCCCACAAACAAGTGCCCAAAACACCATTCACCCAGAGGGAAGGGGAAACAAGGCTCACCCAGCCCTCGGCTCGAAGGTACAAGGGGAAGGCCCGACTACCACAACCGCTGCTTGATGAAAAACCAGCTCACCTGGGGCTGAGGCAGGACCCTGTTTATACCCCAGCCGAGCGCTGTGGCCACTGATTGGTTGATGGGACGAGCCCGGACCAAGCACGGGCAAGGGCAGCCCCTGAGCCCGTTTGTTAAGGGTTCCAGACACTGAGGTGCCAGTTAAGCACCTGACGGTGCAGCTTAATGACTGAGGCGTCAAACTGCTCCAGCATGCCCTGTTTGCTTTGTGTTTGCAAACTTGACATTAGGAAGCATTTCTTTACCGAGAGGGCGGTCAAACACTGGAACAGGCTTCCTAGAGAAGTGTCAATGCCCCAAGCCTGTCAGTGTTTGAGAGGCATTCAGACAATGGCCTTAACATACGCTTCAGCTTTTGGACAGTCACGAAGTGGTTATTTATTCTATTAAAACAGATTAATGTACTAAGAAATAAGAAAGATTAAAACCAAACCTTTATCCACCCTTCCCCAGGCTCAACATCACTCCATCAACACCAAATCCTCTTCCTACCCTGAGCAGGTGGGGTGGCAGGGTTATGGTCGGTGGTTCCCCTCTTGCACTTCTTCCTTCTCCTTTTCCTCTGCTCTGGCACAGATTTTCATGGCACATGGGCTGCAGGGGATTATCTGCACTGGCACCTGGAGCACCTCCCACTCCTCACTGGACTTTGGTTTTCACTCTGCTGTTTCTTACTCTTTCGGTTCCCTGCTTTTCTCTCTATCAGATGGTTTTTGACCTTTCTTAAATATGTTGACACAAAAGTTTCATCATCTTGGCTACTGGGACCACCTGTGCCCTGTGCTGGGTCTGACCTCTTCTCAAAGCAACCATTCCTGTTAACAAAGCAGGCCCCATGCTACCAAAACCTGGGCATGGACAGCCAATGCAGTACTCATCTACACTGTCTCCCAAAAAATGAGACCTACTTCCAGGTGCAGCACACACATCTCAGATCCAGTATTTCAATTTGGATCCAGAGAGGATTTGAAGTAGGTCAGTCTGGACACTCTTCTCAGGGGCTTTCTGCATAAGAATGCCGGTTTTAGCTCTTAGAAGAGTGCCCACCTTTGTGGCAGAGACCTGGAGCAGTTCCCTGCGCTGTGAAGCCACATGTAAAGTTTAGAGCACAGTCACAGACAGGGTGAAGTTGGAATGGAGCTCTGCAAGTCCTCTGGTCCAACACCCCAACTCAAGCAGGGCCACCTGGAAATGACTGTCAGACCCATGTCCAGATGGTTTCTGGGTATCTCTAGGGACAGAGGCTCCACAGCATCTCTAGCCAATATGTTCCAGTGCTCCTTCTCTGTGTGAGCTGGCACAGGCTGGACACTGGAACAGCCACAAAAACACAGATGAAATAATTAAAAAGAAAAAAAAAAGTATTTTTGTTACTTTGCCAAATGGGGATCCCCGAAGCAGAACCCAGGCAGAGGCACACAAGTGGGGATACAGAACTGAGGAAGCTGGTCCATGCTACAGGATCACCAAACCTCCTTTGTTTGTCTGTGTATCAGGGATTTGCACAGGTGTGGTTTACCACGGTGCTTTAACCTTTCCCACATCAGGCAGAAATCTCAAGCTTGTTTAATTAGGTGCCTCGACATTTATCATAGGCCTATGTTATCTGAAAACAGATGTTCTGTCAAACACACAAGACTGAACCATTACTATGATATATGTGTTTCTCTACACCTCAGCTACAAGTGGCTTGAGCATGTTTACAATCATCCCTACCAACCTTACCTTATTTTCCCACAGTCATTCTTACAGTAAACAAATGTTTCCTGATGCTGGGGAAGAACCTCCTGTGTGTGTGTGCTCATTGGCTCTGTTCTTGTTATGAGATATCACTGTAAAGATCTTGGCTCTGTTGTCTTTGCACCCCCTACTCATTTATATATATATATATATTGCTGGCCCATGTTAACTGCATCCATCAGGACTCCCAGGACCTTTCCTGACAACCCTCTTTCCAGCCATGCAGCCCTAATGCACACTGTTGCATGGGGTTATTATTTCTCTGGTGCAGGACTTCACTTGGTTGAATTTCATGATGTTCCATGAGGTGTATCAGCCACTCCTCTCAGTTCTGTATCATTAGCAAACTGGCTGAGGGTACACTGCCCCATCATCCAGATCATCAATGCAGCTGTTAAACATTACTGGACCAAGTATTGACCCCTGGAGCACACACCACTAGTGACTACCAGCCACTTTTCAATTCATTTTACTGTCTGCTCGTTTACGCCAGATGTAACTCCATGAAGTGAACTGTATCACTACTGATATTAGAGGCATGTGCTTTTTTTTTCAGCAACAGTATTAGATCCCTTTATATAGCCAATAAAAGAAAACAAACCAAAAACCACAATATATTTGTACCTATTAATTTGGAATATTGTGTACACAGAAAATAGCGGAAATAACCAATATAGAAAAGCTGAGGTTAAAAGTTTCAATGTGTATCAACTCCCGTGTATTGCCTCACTGATACAGGTTTGATGGCCTCCAGAAACCCTCATCTGAAATGATCTTGACAATACATAGGTAGATGTGTTTATGAATTACAGTCTTGAAAACATGTCTCACAAGCCTATCTCAGTGGCAAACTTTATGATGATTTTTTCTTGGAACCCACAAAAATCAAACAAGAAAATTGTCAAGAACTGTTCCCAGGAACTTTGAAAGTAGCTTCTTTTGATCTTTCTCAGATCTGACGATATCAAGGAATCAAAGGCTGTGAAATAAAACCTTCAGTGAGAACTTTTTTCTGTGTTCAATGAAAGTAATATCTTTCTATCTTACGATTACAACCCCTTTTTCCACTCGAGAAGAGAAAAACATGACTTCCCTAACAGAGCATTATGCTGCTTCAGAATTCAAAACTCTTTCATTGCTACTTATGATTTTAATGTTAACATTTCGTTTTAAAAGTGGAAGTGTATGGTGAATTCTATGAACACTGAAGGCAACAGGAATTTAGCTGGGCTATATTTAAAAGACAAGTGCATTTTCATGCACCCCCAGCTCTGAGTGCAATCTATAGCTTTGCATAACTTCAAATTTAATGAAACTTGGATATCCACCATTTCTCTGGCTTTACATTCAATGGAAACGGAGACCAGCAGCATAAGGGAGGTATTGTTCTCTCTTGAGGTAAGACCATCATGATTGTGGTTCACACAAACTACTGAGTTACTTGAAACCAGACTTATATCTGTTATTTTCTCCTCTTAAATTGTGGTAGGAGCCTCACTGAGAACTTATGGCACAAAATTATTTAAAACATACCATCAAGCAAATATCACAGTTAGAAATAATGGAGACAATGTGGGAAAAAAAATCCTAACTTAGGACTCTGTATAAGCCAATTACCTGAGTGGAAATGTATTTTAGAAAATAAACACTAAAGAACTATAACAGTAAATCAAACCCTCTAAACCTAACAGCTCCTGAATGACACCACACTCCTGAAATCTAAGTAACATTCTAGGAAGTATGTCCCAGATGTCCTAACAGATTTAAATTATGTGTTGCATTTTTGCATCTTTTAGGAAATCTTTATTCATCAATTAGTATTTAAGTTGTTGTTTGGTTGGGTTTTTTTTATGCTAGTCAGCCAGTGAAAATAAATATACATTAATAGAAAAAGTACTATTCACAGACAAATATACAGTAATAGGAAATTTGAAATTTTTTTCTGTCTTTATGAGCTGAATTCTGCCAGTAGACAAAGGGATAGTTAGTGAACAGAAATATTTATTTGGCTAAAGTACATAACTAGTACTCTCAGATTTTCACATAACACATACAGAATCATTTATATCTATTAGTTCAATTATTTATTTTATTTTTTTTTTCTGAATCCAAAACAGATAATATTTTCAATGTAAACTTGGGTTCTCACTGAGGAAGTTCTGCAACTAAGATGGTGATTACATCCATAATGTTACATTCTAAGATTATTTTAAAATTAAGATGAATTCACATAAATTATTTTAGCTCTTAGTTTGAAAAACCTTTTTGCAGCTGCTGCCTTAGAATAAGTAAGCAGTCTGATATATATATATACATGTCTTTTAAATCATTTCACTATGTTACAGCAAAATTTGCTAACACATATGTATCAATACTAATCCCACTGAAGCAGTAATATGAATTCATGTCTTGAAATATACCAGAGAAGAAAATATGCTTAGTTCTGAAAACCTGCCCCTTATTAAGATTCAATTACTGTCAATATTTTTTCCAGTATTTTTATTACAATTTCTTCTAACAGGTGCTCTGTATGAGGTGTGCTTTATGTGCCTGGTTTCACCTGATGCTGCATTCCCCATTTATCAAAATAGCATCGTGAAGGTTTTATTAATGCAGTGTTACAATCACAGTCCTACAGATACTGTCCAATCTTCACAGCAGCATAGAATTTAAGAACTAATCTAAAAAAAAAATTAACTCTCTGATGTGTTCTCCTACCAGATGGGTTGTATTCAAGATGGCTATACTCTAACTAATTAGAAATCATAGATCTTGAGTAATAGGAAACTCATAATACCAGAGAGAAGACCACTAGTGTCCTGTTCCCTTCCTTCCTAATGTCAGACTGACATTTAGAGGTCTCTTCTAGCTGCACCACACTGTCCTCTTACTCCAGTTCCTGACAGAAATACTCAAGCTTATTTCCTTATTGGGCAACAGTAGGAAATCATCTACAATGGAAGATTATTCTCAAGAGAATCACAGAATCTTAGAATGGTGGGGGTTGGAAGAGCCCTCTGGAGATCACTGAGTCCAAACCTCCTTCCAGAGCAGGATCACCCAGGAATACTATCTCCAGAGACTGCTGAAGTCACATAACTGTTTGGGGCATCGGACTAGAGATATCAATACAATAGCCATGGTATAGCATGTTTTGTCTTTGTGGAACAGGCAGAAATCATATAAGTCATGGGAAACTGGCAGGTTATTCATTACTGAAGGGAGATTATTGGCTGTATAGTTTTGGTTCTACTTTTCATTAAATTATTGCACACTATCCTCATGGATTACATCCCTTATCTTTTACATTTCCTGAAGATGCTGGAGAACAGGAGAGGTGCTGAGGACTGGGGGAAAGCCAATGCCACTCCAGGCTTCAAAAAGGGCAGGAAGGAGGGCGTAGGAACTTGCAGAGCAGTCAGTCTCACCTCCATCCCTGCCAAGGTGATGGAACAGCTCCTTCTGGAGGTCATGTCTAAGCCTGTGGAAGAAGAGAATGTCATCAGTAGTCAGCATGGATTCAGCAAGGGGAAATCACATTTGACCAATCTGAGAGCTTTCCATGATGGTGTGACTAGCTGAGTAGATGAGGGCAGAGCAGTGGATTCTGTCTACCTCAAATTCAGCAAGGCTTTGACACTGTCTCCCATAACTTCCTCACAGGTAAACTCGGAAGAGTGGACTAGATGGACAATGAGGTGGACTGGGAAGTAGCTGAATGGTAAATGCTAATCTAATGCTAAATTAGATGTTGGCCAATAGGAACACAGTATTCACTCATCAAATATACTCAGAAGACAATTTGGACTCAATAAAAAAATTAAATCATACTTAGATGTATCTGCTTGTGAATGAATTACTGCTTTGTCCCCTGACAGAGTCTGCAACTAGACATGAAAATAAATAAAATGATAAAACAAATCTCCTAAGACAGGAAAACCATCTTCATTTCTAAAGTGACCCCAATTTAGTGAGGATTAACCTTTCCAGTGCAGGCCAGCTTGTTAGTGATGTATCAGTAGAGTGTCTAATGGCTAAACCTGCAGACAATATTCTGTTAGTAGATATATATGTATGCAGCCTCTTTCTGTGGCTTTTGCTGTTTTGCTATATTGAAACACAGACAGGTCAGTTACAGCTTTGCCCCACATTTTCTCCCTTAAGTTTGCACATTTTCCATCAGCTATTATTTTTACAGTCTGTATTAATTCTTGTGTCACTAAAAGGGCAGTATCCAAGGAAAATGTGAATGCCAGAGGTACCAGTGAAGGAAGAAAATGCTCTTTTTTTTTCTTCTCTTTTTTTTGTTCCTTCTTCTCTTTCTTATCTTCTTTCTTATCTTTTCTTTTTCCTTTTCCTTTAACATTTCCTTTTACTTTTCCTGTTAATTTTCCTCATTTTCTTTTTCTTTCTTTCCTTTTCCTTCTTTCCTTTCCCTTTCCCTCCCTTCTCTCTTTCCTTTTCAATTTATATTTTTTCTTTTCCTTTCTTTTTTTCCCTCATATAATTTTTCTGAAGTGAATTCACAAAACCAGATCTGAAGCTTTCTCCAGAGCCAAGACAATCCATGGGGCTGCTGAAAGGACCAATGTTCCCCTTAATCTTATCCCATTCCATCCAGTGCACCTCTATTGAAAATAACATTTCAACATATCTCTATATTGACATGCATACATCCCACCCACTTATTATATTGTTTCACCTGATGAGAGGTAGGAAAATAAACATGTGAAAAATGTGTTTACCTTTTTTCCAGAAGGTGCTGAAATCCTGACTTCTTGCGTGGTGCAAGACATCCAAACAAAAGAAAAAAATTCTTCTCTGCTAAGCATCCCTGCAAACAAAATACCTTGTTTAGATGACTACATTGTTCTAGTACAGTGTCTAGGTAGATTTTACACTGCAATTGCACCATTTTATACTGTCTTGTATTTCCTTTGTAGTTTAGATGCTATAAACACATGAACACAATGAATAATAACAGATTTAAGGGTGTTTTTATTCTGTGAAAAACTATCAAGGAAAAAAATATTTCTCTCTTTTTTTTGTTGTTGTTGTTTTTGTTTATTATGCAACCAGGTATAATGTCTTCCTAGACTACAGCCTCTGAGTTACACTTTTTATATTATAAGTAGAAAATTCTATTAGTTCACTGATTCAAAAATCAAGATTTTTCTTCTCAAACCACTACTTGATGTGAGCAAACATTCAGTTCACTGCTCCATAGTTCTCTAGCTCATAGTGGCATGTCTTGAGTGACAGCCTTTCTGTTTCTTTTCTTCATCCATTTTTCATAGTTTTGTTTTCTTCCATCTTTTTCTTCTCTGTTTAAGGGAAATTAAAAGGTTTCCAGTAGTCTGTTCTGTAAGGAAGATATAGTGCAATCTATTTTTCTTATGCAACCTATTTTACCTAGTGAAATAACCAAGGGATATTTTCATGATACTGAATATTTTTTCATTATATTGAATAAATATTTGCCCTAGGTCTAAGTATAATCTAATGCACTGACTTCATTAAAAAAAAATTACAAAAAAAGTTTAACTGAAACTTAGTTTAAACCTTATTGGAAAATCGATTGATATGAAATTCCATAGTTTTGCAATTTCATTACTTTCCCTGGACAGCTGGAGGAAGCTCTCTGAAACTTTCAGTGGCATGTTGCTTGCAAGAAATTTGAGTAAAATCTCTGTGTGTTTCACTACAGTGCTTGAAACTTCATAGCCTGCTAGGAAACCTGGGTAATTTACTACTGAGATTCAGGTTAGAAAGCTAACAGAATACAGCCACATTGTATCTGCCTCTGCAACAACATCTTAGCATTGCTCTTGTGGCTTTTGGCCTTTGCTATTCTTTTTTGCTACTTTATCCCAGGCCATTTCTTCAGCTTTATTTTATAACACAGCAAAAATCTAAAACCGCTGTCTGGTGATAGGTAACACTTCTGTAACACTAGAGATAACAGTAAACACTGGAGATCACAGTAATGATGTTCTGGTACCCTGAATCATGCAGTATGCCAAACTTTACACTCAATGGCTGATATGTCACTATATGTAATAATTTCACAGAGCACATCAAATAGTCAAAAGATAACTGCCATGTCTAAGTTTCACTTTCTACCTTCGTAAGTCCTTTCATTCTTCATAAATCTTTGTTCTCTTTTCAGTTTCTATTTCCATTTCCTTGCAGCATGACTAAGGCAGATAACATTTACCCTCCTGGATGTTCTATTTTGGTATTATCACTTAGCCAGAAAAGGCAGTATGTGTAAGACTGATACGACTCTTCCACAATGAAAGTCCGGAGTAGAGGCCTTTAAATGCCTCAGACACTTCAAGCTGCATCAGACTGAAGCTTGATAAATGAGCCGTCAGACTCAATGCACTTTGTTTCTGCTCTTTTTTAAAAGCCAGACAAACAACACTATATTAATAAGTAATTTAAAAGTTAAAAAATAGTAAACACCAAACATCTAATTGATGACAAACTACTGAAAAGCATCAGCCAATTATTTCAGAATCATTTTTTAAGCATTAACACTTATTAACAAAATATACGTGATGTATAAATCTTTAGAACACTGAAAAACATTTGGTCAAGTCTGGTTGCATATGACAGTTGTGCTTTCATCCTGCTACCTGCCTGTCCATTGGATTGCTGTAACTGCAGCTTACAACTTGAAAGGCAATGACAGATTAAATTTCACTGCTCCATGTAGTAGAGTTCAGGAAAGGCTACTGAATCCCTTAGGAGCCTCATAAATTCAACTTCTTCTTCATGAACTACATGAATGATAACCTGAAGTCTGCCACACTCACTGTGTATAAAAGGAACACATATTCAAACAACTTTAAATTCCCTGAATGCTACTGCTACTGTGAATATCTTGTTAGGTCTTTGCTGCCACTAATATGCTCCTTCTCTGGATCATCAGAAGCTGCTCATGTCTGATGCTTTAGAAATTCAAGAACTGCATATTCTAGTAACAAAATAATCACATATACACAAAATAGTTTTCAAGAATTCATACATGTTTACTGTGTTTTTTTTCTATTTCACTCTGCAGCAGTAGATGTCTCTTGCCTATGGATTTAGAGTATCCTGTTGAAGTATCTGCCAGTACTTTCCAGAGGGCTACTAGATTACTGTACATTGTATAGCTGGGAAATAATTTACAGCAGAAAGACTGAAGGCTTCTTGAAATCCTGACTATGGTCTTGTAAATAGAAACTTTATTGAGAACAACAGCAAGGTACTGCAGCTGAGGAGGTAATTTCTTGTAAATACAATTAAGACTGAACTTAAATAACAAATTAAAAAAAACCAAACAGTATTGACTATAAAATATTTATTTATGTATTTAGCTATTTATTCATGTTTTTGCTAAACAGAAGTGATTTCCTACATGGCACATGAAATGGTAAATTTTAGCTATGCTAAGACTTCTTATAAAGTTGTCTATACATTCAACCTTTTTGATCTCCCTTAAGACCCTTTATCTTTGCCACCTATGTCATTTCATATTGTCCTTCAGTTTTCAACTTGGTTTTTACCTTTCTTCAACCTGTTTCAAAATCCATTCCCCTAATGCCTCATTCATCCCTATAATGTAATATTACTCTTTTTTTTTTTTTTTTTTTTTTTACTATGAATGAACAGACACTAGAGAAAATAATTTACTAAGGTGGAACTCAGAATTATCCATTGCACTTGATATGTGATTGTGTGTGTGCTGGAGCAGGGGAAGCTGAAAGAAATTTCTTCTGGAGAAGAATGGAAACAAATTCATGACTAAACTCAAGTATCTTGGTTACAAATGTGGCTGAAGTAGCTCCACAAATTTTAATTTGTTCGCATTCCTTTTAATCTTATTCTTCCTATCCAAATGAAGGCTCTGAAACATTAATAAGTTAACTTACTCAGGGTAAATTATATGTAACAGTCATGTGTTACAATTTGATTCTGTTTAAAACATAAAAAAAATGTAACTGTTAATTTTCTATTTAAGAGAAAAGTATAAAATTAAACATTCACAGCATTATGGAACAAGATTTTGTAATAAGGCTGGATTGTTTGTTGGTTTTTAAATGCCAGAATTACTGTCATTAATTAAAACACATATTTTATGACAGTACTAAATTCTGACCTCAATGTAAATAAAATCTACTTAAAGTGATCATTAGAGACAGTAGCTGTTTGCAACATCCTTAAATATAGGAAAAGCATAAATTATATCCCTTTATTTTTCATGATTATTTACATATATTTACATAAGAACATACTCCTTTAAGTGCTAAGAGACTTTGCAATAAAAACTAAGATCCCAAGCTGCAAGGAGCTCATATTATGAGTTGCCAATTTGACAAGTTGATTGACATATAGAGATCTCTGTGCCCAGATACTGATAAATTACAATAAATGATTTTTCCAGTATGGATTGGTTTGCAGGATCAGAGCTTTATCCATAACACATAAATGATGAAGGAATGTATGTGATGAAAATAATTGAATAATATAGATTAATAATCCTAGGATTGACTGTTAATTTTCCTTTCCTTTATAGTGGCTTTCAAACAGATTTTGCAGTCACCTCAGAGAAAAATTGGTATGTTTATGGGTCCTAAAAATGGATAAAAAAATATTTCCTTATAGTTCTCTGAGTCAATTGATGGCAGGCATACTTTTGTCAACAGCATATGTTCAGCATGAGGAAGACAATATGTGCTGTCAGTATCTGAAGAACTATACTTTACTGAGCAACTTATGAAATCAAATTTCAGTATGCATAACTGGAAGAGAAGAGAAATAGCAGGCACTGCAGATTGGCTGAAAGTGTGTACTTGGAGACATTTGGAATAGCTTAGATGAAAGACATAAGAGAAGTGCTGTTATTAACAAACAATGGCAACATATAATATATTCTGCAACAAATTTTTAAAGAAAAGTGAATTACCTTTCTACCTGGATTTTATCTTCCATCACGTAGCATGAGGCAATGTATGAAACCTGTATTTTCCTTTTAAGTCACAGCCATTTTCATACAGTAAAAAAAACCCAACCCACTTGTGTAAAACCACAGGAAGCATTAAGTGCTCCTGTTTATTCAGCATGAATTTTTAAATTATAGGATCTCTATGACAGGGACTGAAAAAAAAGATTTTTAGCTCTTTTGAGCTTTACTCAGAAAAAAAAAGAAAAAGATTCTTTTCTTTCCATTAAAGATTCATAATGGAGGATAACATTTCTGAGAGCCTTATATCAATACAGCATTAGCTAAGAGCTGGATAACCTTTTTTTTTTTGGCTAGAAAGAATTGCAAATAGAATGATAATGCAGTAGATTGATAGAATATGTGGGGTTGGAGAGACCTCTGTAAGTCATCTACCTATAGACCTTCTGCTTCTTCTAAGTTGGACTTACTTAAAAATCAGATGAGGTTGGTCATGGTTTTGACTGGATGAGTTTCCAAGGATGGAGAATTCTCAGCCTTCCTGGTGAACCTGTCCCAGGTGCTTAACTGATTTCATGGTATTGTTTCCACTTGTATCCAATGATGACTTGACTTGCTTCACTGGTACCTCTCATTGGTTTACTTCTGGAAAAAAAAAAAAAAGAAGAAAATCTGTCTCCTTCATTTCTGTGACCTCTTTTTAAGATAGTGAAAGGCCATAATTTGATTCACCCACTGTCCTTTTTTCCAGGCTGAATAAATCTAGTTCTTCCACTTCTCCTCAAAGATCAAGTTCTCTATCCCTCAGTCACTTCAATGTTCCTCCTTCAGACTCACTTCAGGTTTTCAGGATTTCTCTTGCCCAAACTGGACACAGTGCTGCAGATGAGGACTCGTGAGTGCTTTCTAGATAGGAATAATCATCTCCTGTGTCCTTCTGAGTAAACTGCTCATGAAGCAGAGCACTACACAGTTAGTTCTTATTGTCACAGTGTTCACTGTTGACTCATGTTCTGCTTCCTATGTGTTGATCACCAGAAACCTTGGTGGTTTTTGCAGTTTTCCCTAAACCAGTCCCATCAGTTCCTAGTTTTCAAAGAAAAAATACTAAAAAAGCAATCTACTTGTGTACACACTGACGTAAGTCTTATGAAGTCTGGGTTAATTCCAGCTCTGATATTTTATACTTAGGCAGCCAATTCCTCTTTGTACTTTAGTTACATGTACAAAATGTTGAACTCAGTGTTTTATCTGCTGGGAGTCTGTAAAGCTAAATTCACCAATTCATGGGAGGCAGTCAGAGAGTAGTTATGCAAATAAGCTCCTATGCACCCCTATATCCATTAGTCAAGGTCACAGTGATCTTCTAAAATATATATATTTGCTCCATAAAATATATTGTCAGTATCAATTAATAGGAAAACATTGTTTTTATGATTTAATTAAAACATTAAGTCCAGGTTTTCTCCCAGGTTTTTGGGGTTTTCTTTGCAAAAGTTTTTTTTTTGCATGGCATTGAATAATTGAAAAACAAAATTAATTTCATCTTTAGCTATGCATAAATCAAAAGTGGATAAAATTCCAGCTCTATAAAAGAAAAACAACCTTAGAAAATTATAACAGAGTTAGTGACTTGCAGATTTTCAGGAAGGATAAAGAGGAAGCCCAATGGATTAGTGATTCTTATGTCATCATTACCATATCAATAATTGATAGCACAGGAAAGAAAGAAGTTATGACAATTTAAATTCATTAAGCCTTACAGGGATCCTACTATAATTACCACAGATCCAGACATTTATCTATATCTACATATGAATATGTACATTTATCTACTGCAATAGAATTATTCATTAACCTATTTATCTAGTACATTTATCTCTTACCTTATCTCTTACCATTACTCAACCAAAAATTGAACACAACATTTTTCTTTTATATTCTACTCCTGATCCTATTCTTCAAGAACTATGACTTGATGTTGCTTAAGTTTCACTTCCCTTGAACTCCATAATACTATATACCCAGGATGCATGGACGTGTGTGTTTGTGCACACATAAACATACATGGATGTAGCCACAGATCTGTTTGTCATATATGGTTTCTGACATCCCTATTCAAATTTTTATAATAACATCTTTTCAGAGATTTAGGACATGTCCTCAGGGAAGTGTGACTTGATAGTTTAGTGAAAAATGTCCATCAAGTGAAATTGCCAAGATTCATCTTTCCTCTCCAATATTTTACTTACTAATCTGTATGTAGAGAGCAATGCCTGACATCAAAGAAATACTTAAAAAAAAATTTTATTTTCTAATTAGGTTCTCTGTTCATTTTACTGTGATATGCATATACTGTACCTGATTTCTGGCAGTACCCTGATTAAACATGGTTCAAAAGCAATGTCTTTCTAAGTAACTACTGCAGTCAGTCATATATGGTTCATTAAATGTGTGAGTATTTAAAATTTTCAGAGGAAAAGAAGCCAGGAAAATCATTTAGGTGTAATGTATTCTGCCACAGCCGTTTTATGTTCATGTTTTAATGTCTAAATAAAGGAAATGGAAAAAAAATGGCAGCATTCTGGGTCACTTCCTGGTTTTGCTCCATGATCCTCTTGAGAAAGCCATTTCTCATCATAAATGCACAATTTTTAAGGTCAGGTGATAAAAAATATGTAGTATCAGAAACAGGAATATAAATTTTAAAACCAATCTTTAAATAATCAAGGAAGTGAAGACAACAATTATGAAATGACAACAAACATTGTAGGCAAAAAACAGAAGGCAAAATGAATTGAAGGTACTTTAGTGTAAAAATGTTAAAGGAGAGAGAAATTATCCAAGAAAACCATAGCTGGAATGCTAAATCAATTCTAAAATATAGAAACAATTGAAAAAAAAATAAATCTAATTGCATATGATGTTCATCCAAAATGATATCCAGTAAGTTGATATATAAGATGATACCAAGTTCAGAGCAAGAAGATAGCAATAAATAGTAAGGAAAGAAGTGGTGATCTTTTTCTTCATGTTGTCTCAAAACCTACTATTAGAGTTTATATAGGATTGAGCATCCCTGGATTCTCTGACTGTAAATGTAGGGCTGCAAGTCTGTGTCCTAGAGGGACTTAAATTATCTCTCAATAAATTTGAGAAGTTCAGCTGATCAACAGTAATCACTACTCAGAAATAGTATTTTCCCCTTAAACCAAACAGTCATTAATCTTTATTTACATTACAGAATGAAAGTTCTCAGAGACAAACTCAACCCAAATAATGTTTTAAAATTCAAGGAAGATTTGGAAGCCTCCATTGTTTCCAGTGTCTTTTTGCCTTTCCTCTTGCTTTACTTCTTTAAACCAGTCTATATCCTTCTTTTGAAGCTCACTCCAGGGAAATTCAATGTTAAAAGTTAATGTCCATTGGCTGAGGCTTCCCACTGTCTCAGCAAAAACAACTCTAAAATACACTGTCTATTCCATTTTAAAAGTTTTTGGTTAGACAGCCAGGCTCTGTTTTCCTCTCTTTATGCCCAATGCAAGACTCCATGCTTTTCCCATTAAAGATAATTCAGAAATTAAAAAAAAAAAGAAAAAAAAAGAAAAAAAAAGAAAAAGAAAAAACATCATATGCAGGAAATACAGAAATATTTTAAACATTTTCATATTTTCTACATTTGTTTCCAGTATTCACACGACAGAATGAATAATATATACATATATACAGAAATATCTTCCACGGTGCCTTTTTGTCCTTTTTTTTTTTTTTTTTTTTTTGGTTTTTTAGAAAAAAAAGTATATATTTAAAAAAAAAAAAAAAAAAAGTTAAATAATAAAATAAAAAAAGTCTCAAACAAAAAATACAAACTCACTCCCATGCTGGTTAGCAAAGAACAGAAGACCTTCTTTAACATGGAGCAGAGACACAACTCCCTTCTGCATGGTCCCTATGGCTACAGTTGTGCTCGTAAATTAAGTATGAGGCATATTCCCAGACACATAGGCCAGTGGGTCCAGAACAGTTGGCATGTATGTTCATAAACTTTCTCAGTCTCCAAAGAGAGCCAGAGATGGTTCTGGGGGTGTTCTCACTTCTAAGCTATTCCTAAGAAGCATTTGTGGGAGTGCTAGTTCATACAGTCCCAAGGTCCTGAAGGCTATGGACTGTTTTGATCATCAGTTGGAGCAGAACAATTAACTGCAATGCCCAAGAATTAAGACCATGGTTCTGTTTAATTCACTCAATCCAGACATCTCCGTGACATAGCAGAGCTACCTAGGTCACCCATAAGGACTGAGCAGCTGAATCCAGCACAGGCATCATGCAGCTTGGGAAGAACATGTTAGTAATGTTGAAGTCTAACTCTTTAGCTTGGATCAGCAACCTTAGCAACGTGCAGAGCCATGAATATTCATCAGATGACTTGAGACTGAATTACAAAGAAAAGCCTCAGCGGGGATACTGGTACTTGGCACTAGATAAAACAGAGGGAAGGTGAGAGTCCCTAAAGCAAAACTGCAGTGATTGGAACTATCCACTCCTAGCCATTGTTCTCTATTGGTAAATGTTCTCAGGCAGTTAATTACCCAATCTGGGGCTTCATCTCAGTTCTCCATGAGGCCCAACTACTAAAAAAAATTAGGAAAATATCAGGGGCTCTCTCCTATTTTCATTTCTTAATTTTTTCGCTGATATAACATAAATGTTCCAAAGACAGTAATATGTGTTCAGATTTATAAAAATTGATTTTTCTATGCATACATAGAAGAAATTTTATTGTTATCATTGTTCAATATTTAAAAATATTAAAATACTAAAATTTATTGAAAGTGAGTCTTTATATTGATACGGAGAAGAACTCTGATATAGTAGAAGTATGGAAACTTTTTTTTTTTTTTTACTAGTAGTCCTCATTTCAAATATATAGAGACAATATTAGCAGTATCTCCAGAACTCTGGTGACTCCATGTCAGGGCCTGAAGTGCACCAACAGGTTTGCCTGTCACTTTCCCATCCCCTCAGGGTCTGCCCCCAGCCTGCCTAGGACACCTTTCAGACCCTATGGAGTCTTCCCCCATCCTCCCCACAGGATGCTATTCCTTGGAACCTTGCCAGCTCTTAAGTTTGGACTTAACAGTTATGTTTTCAAGCTAATGATTGTGTGTGTAGGATGTCACATCTAAATTATTAAGGAAGGGTTAGCAAATTTTTATTTTAATGTTAATACTTTGTCCAGGAACATATGATAAAAGAATTAGGTTGAGAATGATAAAAGGAAGAGAAAGTATGTTTATAAAATTTGAATTGAGGAGCTCAGTGCTGAAATGAGAACAGCCACCACCAGTCCTTTTGCTTTACAAGTAGCAGGTCTCTCAAGCCAAATAATACAACAGAGTGAAGGGACTAATGTAATCCTTTCACATTTTATAACAAGCCCAAGATTCATACAGTTTAATATTACTGCAAATTCCATGAAATCTGGAGTTTTATTTACAGTATAGAGTAGTACAAGACCCTTCTATTCAAAAGCTTTCTCCTTATCTTCATAATAATGAAAAATAACCGTTCTGATATTTAACATCTCCTCTATCAGCAGCAATTTCCTGAGAAGCAAACACTCAATCTGAAAACCAGAGTAGACAATAAATCAAACTATTACTGGAAATCTTGTTGGAGAGCTGGAGAATGAACAAAAATGGAAAATGCATCACCTGAGTAGTCTCACAAGGTCAAAGTTGAAGCACATTTGGAATATTTACAGAAAACATCTGAGTTCACATTTTCAAAGTTACACAGCATTGTTCTTTCATGCCAACAGCTCTACCACCAAATTGAAGTCTTATAACTCAAAATAAGCTATTCTGAACTTTGTACATAGAGTTCCATGCTTATAATCTTTTTTTCAAGTCAACATGTCTGAAGAAACTAGCCCAAAGGAAAAGGGTTCTCACAAATTCTTTAGGCAATATTAACATTTACCTAAATTCTCATAGTTACTGCAAATACTCTTAAATTTCTGAATAGTTCACTATTTTCTTTAGTAAGTATAAAGTTCCTTGGCAGTCAGAACAATTTCATACTTCTGGCAATAAATGATATTTCAAAATCACTGGTAACTACTAAGAATTATAGTCACCAGTGTGACTACAATTACTAGTCTATGTAATGCACAACAGAACACAAGGCAAATAGAACAGAAACAACAGAAAAAAGGGAGGTCAATGCAGCTATTGGATTTTCTCCTTTAAAAAAAACAAAACAAAACAAAACAAAAACCCAAATAAACTTAAAAGTAAAATCTGCAGGGTTAAAAAGGAAACACTAATTTACAAAAGATTCCTTTCCAAGTCTTTGAACTCAAGCTTCTGAATTTTCAGATAACTCACCAATTCTCTGTATTCTTCCTTGTTTATTTTACTTTCTCTTTGAAACAAGTACGGAGAAAGGGAAATCTATAAGTAAAAGAAGGAAGAATAACTTCAAAAGATTTCCACCTTACATCTGAGAAAATAAATTCCTAAGGAATAATCTCATGAGGGTTTTATGTTATGGTTGGTTGGGTTTTTTTTCAGATTATAAAAGACCTGTTTTTGTGTTTAAAGTATGAACATGCATAAAGTTAAGAAAAAGAAAGAAAAAAAGAAAGTTGAAAACATACAAATAATATTAAATAATCCCAATTAATTTATCTAGACATGAATATATATGACCATGTGAGAAAAAAACTTTAGTCATTTGGAAAAGTTTGAATCTATGAAATTTGGAAAGGTTTAAATAGAAGCAATGCTTTGCCTTTGTGTGTGAAACGTAGTATTTTTATTTAGGGATTCTGTTTATGAAAGTCCAACATTTATGAAACTTAATTTATAGTGCCTAATTGTTTACATTATTGTGACTACATCATGCCATTTTTTTCCAAACATCTTCCAATCATTTTTATATTCTGAGGAAAAAGCAATGAACAAAGACTTTTCCATAGTCTTGTCTGTAGTGCACTGACCAGTGATCACCAAATCCAAACCTGTCTCCTGATTTTAAAAACATTTTGTTCCACAAGTAATACCAGGTATTAATCAGCTACTATGCCCCTGAGAATGTTCTGACACTCTTAATAGGTTAGGTCAACACATGCATCCAGCTACGTTAATTAAACATTTGATTATTATTCTAGAGTAAATACTGGGGGGAAAAGGAGGAGAGGTGGGAAACAGACTTGTGTTTAAATCCCAGCACTTGTAAGTAATACATGAAAACACTGTTCCTTTCTAAATAGCAGATCAGGCACTAACTTTTCTGAGTTATATTCTAAAACACACTCTAACAGAAATCTTTTCTACCAAAGCTTTATGAAATACCTTTGTGAACTTCTGAAGTATTACAAATCTTCAGGCAAACCTCAGCAATGGACTGACACACCTTCCAACTACAGGGTGTTGCCATGCATTCTCTCAGTTTTTAAGCAAAGATCTCATAGCCTGAGTAAGGAGTGAAAACAATTTATTTCAAAGGCATCAGGTTAAGCTCCTGAGAAGATTATAACTTAACTGACATATCTAAATTTCTCACATGTTTTGTAAAGGAAAAACAAATTATGAGATCCAAGGCATTAATTATTTGTAAAAACTTCGTTAAGAAGCAAACTGAAACAATATCACTTTCATTCTGTCCTTCTGATGTGCTCTGCAGCTAAATTACAGAAACCATTAGGAGAGAACCATTTTCACTGTCTCCTTAAAAAAGGCTTCTACTCTCCACAGAATTCTGCATTTGACAGAACAAAACAGCAAATAAGCTTACTTCATTTCCAAGAAGGAGATGGAGCAGACAGGTAGTAATTTTGAAACCATCATATCTGGATAGCAATGAACAAAGATTATTCTATAGTCTTGGCTAGTGTACTGACCAGTGATAATCAAATCCAAACCTCTCTCTTAATATTAAAATAATTTTGTTCCACAAGTAATACCAGGTACTAATCAGCTACTATGCCCCTGAGAATGTTCTGACACTCAAAGAGTTAGGTACACATTTTTAAATACCTCCACGGATGGTTTCTTGTCATGGCTTAGACCTTTCACCCTTTATTCATACTTCTGATAGAAATCCTTTCCTTTCCACCTGTGGAAAGATGGAGGTGGTAATTAACTTTACAGTCAAAGACAGTCCTGCTAACTGTTACGTAATTTACTACATTAATTGAGAAAAGAAAGAAATAGAATTCCAAACTTTCCTCAGACAACAAAGGAAAATAAAGTTCCTGCAGGACACTGTGAACTTATTAATGTCCTAAGAGAAAAAATGGAATAGAATTAGAGCTGTTATCTTAAAACACAACACAGACTAGCTTATTTAGGAAATAATACTTCCTTATTTTCCAGTTAATTTAAGAGGATATCCTGTCTATTTGCAGTGTCTTATCTTTTGTTATTTTTATTAGGACAGCTTTGTGACTTGATTTCTCCTCCATATAGGTACACCCATCTTTATTTGGTCTTTTGTTTATTGTATTACTCACTTTGGCTGGCTTTGTCTTCACGGTGTCACAAACTCCTTACTGTTAGTACTCTTGTAACCACAGTACATTACAATACAACAGCATTGTTATTTGTTTGCTAAATTACCTGTTTAATACTTACATAATTTATATTTCAGCTCAAGGCAAACTAATATTGATATGTATTTATTGAAAACAGTTATTTGCTTCTCATTTATTGTGCAATACCCCCATGTAAGCTGCAATTTGAGAAGAAGGATGCATTTATTTAATTATTTTAGAAGTTAATTGGTTATTTTTTCCTAATATGATCTCAGTACTCTTGAAAACAAGTTTTCACCTACTTACATATGGCTGAATATTAGCAGAAACTGAAAATCCTACATAACAACCAAAACCCCTTGTATCGACCACATGGCAAAATCATGAAAATACTCTATTTTCTCCTCCTTCCTTCTGATTGTGAGGATTTGGAAATTGCCTTATCCCTTTGTATTTTATGCTATTTCATTACTTCTCATGAAATTAATGTTGTCCCAATTAGGCTGCAGTGGCAATTCATTTAACTTGCCAAGCAAGTGTGTTCCAAATTCAGGAACAGTAAAAACTACACTGCAAATAAGGGCTTATTCTACCTGACCTCCCTCAAGAACTCTAACATAGAACTAGATCATAAATATGCACAACATGGCAGATGTCAAGCCTCATGAATACATATAAATATTCATCAACTTATGGAATTCTTAACTGCCCACTGAGAGTGTTTACATTTGAACAAGAAAATCAAAGCATTCTACCCACATGCTTTTAACATAATTAATAATTTGAGAAGTAATTATCACATGAGAAAAGCTTTAAGGCTATTAGAATAGTAATCCCTGTGGGACAATTCAATTTTCTCATAGTAATGAAGGGTTCTTTGAAATAAAACTAGAAGAGATGTTGAGGAGAAAGGTGCTTAAACTTTAAAAGTAGTTTTCAGGTAATTGTAATGGTTCTTAATTTTCTGGTATATCAGTATTCTTAAAACTTTTTAAGAAGAACTTCGACTGAGAGTCAGCATCCCTGAAATCTGTCCTGGGATCAATTACACTACTGAATACAGTACTGAATACAAGCAAATCAGAGTCATAGTCTGTATCTACCAAACAGGAATCTTTCTGACTGCTTTAGTCTGAGATGAATCCAACTACTGTAGCTCAACTCTAAGCTAATCTGTGTTCTGAATTTAAAGCTGTCTGGTGACCCAAATCCTTAGGGTCACTTTACTTCAGAAAGACCCCTCATAGTTCTTGGTTGTTTGTTTCAGATGTTCCTTTGGATTACATACAATCTTTTTTAATAGGCTTAATCTATTTGCAAATGAAAATTAATTTACAGGCACTGGAATGTAATATTCTCTTTCCTGAACCAGTCTTTCTGCACCATTTTGGCCCAAGTCACCTAAGACTCTCCAAAATTATAGCAGAGCACACCATGGGTTAGGAAACACCTCAAATAGAAAGTTACCATATGACCACTTTGTTTCAAAGGTTAGGAGAATTTAAAAATAGGTGGTCAGACAATGTTTGTCTCGTCGCCAAAGAACAGTCCAATCTGATAAATACAGATGCCTTAACACTAAAAGGAGCAACCCTCCAACTTCCACTTGAGAGTTCTTGCCCTATCCTCTTGTACCAGCAGTGGTACCCATCTGACTGCATGATATATTACTTTAGGGAGATAAAATATTAGAAGATGATATAAATTTATTTGGCATCTTCTTCCTTCTGGATTTCTCCTTGGATCAGCTGACCTCATAGTCACCCAAAGAATAATAGCCAAAGCTCAGAGAAAGTGGTGGAAGTATATGAGAGAAACTGCAGATGGAGAAACCGGACTGCCAACTTTAACACCAGCAACTTAGTGGACTTGTTTAGCTGCCATGCCCAACTGCATTCACAGCTTCTATTTTTGTGACTTTCATACATAAAAAGAAGTGAAACTTCATCTGTATGCTTGGCAGCCATGACATCTTCCACAACTACAAGTTCCTTCAAGTTTCAGGGTATATATGGAATATGTTCTGATCAGTCTGATTGGAATTTGATGCCTTGGGCACTTAAAAGCTAATTCTCTTATTGTCTGTTCAGGCAGACCACATAATCACAGAAGGACAGGGGTTGGAAGGGACCTCTAGTCCAACCCTCCTGTCAAAGCAGATTAGCCTGGATTAGGCTGCATAGGAACACCTTCAGTCAGGTTTTGAAAGTCTCCAAAGAAGGAAACTCCACAGCCTCTCTGGGCAGCCTGTTTCAGGCTCTGTCACCCTCACAGTGAAGAAGTTTTTCCCCATGTTGAGGAGGAACTCCCTGTGTTCCAGTTTGTGCCCATTGCCCCTCATCCTATCACTGGGCATCACTGAAAAGAGTTTGCCCCCTTCCTCTTGACATCTATCATTTAGATATTTGTAAGTACTGGTAAGATCCCTTCTCAAGTCTTCTCCAGGTTAAACAGACCTGGGTCTCTCAGCCCTTCCTCATCACAGAGATGCTTCAGTCCCCCTAATCATCTTTGTAGACCTGGGGAGCCCAGAACTGGACACAGTACACCAGATGTGGCCTCCTGTGACTCATGCCTTTGTGTGCATTAATAAATTCACATTATCATTGAAGGAAACATTAGTTAACCCCAATATGTTTCCCAGTCTCTGGTGTGTACAAGTCTTCTGCAGAAACCAGGAGACATGGATTAATCAGTAGCATACTCTCTTCCTCAACCCAATGTACAATTGAGGGCATATTCTGTCACAGCAGTTCCATTCAATATAGCTAGTGCTATCTATAAGTGCTCCTCTCTTCAAAAGACAAGCTCCTGAGCCAATGTGTACACTTGTAGCTATGGGGTCGTAGTCTAACCCTATCCAAATTTCATAGTGAGTCTCAGGACACTCAAGACATGTATCTGGCTTCACTACTGCACCAGCATTAATAAACAGGATCCCTCCATTGATTTACCTACTTTTCTCCAAACAGTTCATTTTACATTCTCTTTACAGTTCAGTGCACAAAGTAATCAATATCTTTATGAGCAATATCCCAAAGAAATAGAAGGGGTAGTGGTGTGTGTAGTATTGAAAAATGTCTTCCAAGTAGAGACAACAGACAAGAGATGAGGCTCTACAGGAAAGTATTTTTCTTAAACTTAGCCTGCAACATATCCTCTAGAAACAGTGTTTATCAGAATGAGAAGACCCACTAGATCACATTGACTTTAGGAGATGTCCAGCCCTATTTAATATCTTGTTTTTCCAAAGGATTTGGAAATATGCCCATTCTTCAGAACAGATATTCTCAAAGAGACAAACAGTTTATCTATTTATGCATCCTGCAGCAAAGAAATCTCCACATACAAAGAAATGTATCATTGCTGCTGTACAACTGGCATGTTAAAAGGATTTAGGAGGGTAATATGCCAGAGCACATCATACTTTTAAGTGATATATGTCAGTTGCAGAATATATTTAAGGGCTCAGAGGCACCAACATAACCAAATCTAACACTGCAGGCCAGAGAAAGGACACAGATTTTTACCTGTAGGCAACATAAGACAATTTTAGATTACACTATGAAAACTATCCATTTAGCAGAAGCATTTTATATAAGGAAATTCTTGGAATGCTTAAATGAAACAATACCTTAGACACACATGATGTGTGTTTGATTTGAGATGGGAAAGCTACTCCTTTTTCAGCTACACTGAAAAGTAACTGAGACATTAACTCTGAAACTTTTATTATATGCTGGCATGCACTGCCATGCTACACTAAGTGTGGCTATCTGCACAGAGTACAGTACTTAATGTTCACCTGGTATATATATGGACATCTGTTACAGGCCTCTATCTCATCTTGTAAATGGAGTTGTTATTACATGGCTTTCACAGAGCACAGTGGTTCTGATTCTTTCAAGAAGCACTTGACACATTTTTTGACACTCATCAAAACAATTCCTTTATCATATTAAGACTGGAATATATGATTATAGATTATTTCTGCTAAATATTTAAATGCCTTGCTGATTTTAGTATGAAAACCAAACTCATAATAAATGCACTGTACAGTTACACTTTTCAAAAACTTCCAAAGTGCTTAAAATACATGTGTATATTTTGTAGTCAAATTTTGAATATAGAACAAAAATTGAAAATAGAAAAAAATGCTACAGATGTAAAAATGTTCTAAAATATTCTGCAAGGACAGTTTCCAGTACTGGACATGCAAAGAACAAATAGAAGTGCTCATAAAGTTTGAAAATCTGTATCAATTTTTTATCAGTTTTTATTTGGATTAATTGAAGTACTTCATTAAAGAGAATAATAATAAAAGTCAAACTCTAAGTATCAACAAAAAAAGATGCATGTAAATGAACCCATGAAAATACCAAGGTCAATGCCTCTGTTACACCCCTCTCTCCCCAAAGGGGAAGAGAAAGGGAATAAGGGAGAGAGACTGAGCCATTAGAAAAGGAAACTAGAGCAGCTTTAATGAAAATGAGAATAATAATAATAAAAATGGTATATACAAATATGTACAAAAGCAGTATCAACCTCCCCCAGTAGCACTTACATCACTGTCACTGATGCTCTGGAGCAGGCACCAGGAAAGTCCCAGACTGGGCCCAGCAGCAGACAGGAGCTGTGTGCAAGAGCTGGATTCTGGTACTGGATTCAGGAACAGAAAAGATCAGGATTAAAGGCAGAAAGGACAGAGTCATCCTCTGACCATCTGGCCATTGATAAAGTGAGCAAGAAGCTGGAGAGCTGAGCCAAACCTCCTGACCCCTCAGCTTTCTGACAGATATAACATATATCGTCTGGAATCCCTTGTTGGTCAGTTTGGGGTCACCTGTCCTGTCCATTCCTTCCCACTGGTGCAGCCTTTCACTACTGCACCCCTGCTGTGGCACACAAGATCCAGCAGTGGCCTTGGTCTGCACACCAACCCTTGGTACTAACTCCAAACATGGGGTGTTATCCCTGCCAGAAGCAGACACTGCCTGGGAAAACAATGCTAAATTTGGAACAATGGAGTCAGTTAAAAGAACTGAGATGAAAAGTGACATCACTGAACAGAATGAGTTCTGTTCCCATCAAACCAGGACACTGCCCTTGAAAAGCATCCCTAGAATGGCCACATTCAAGATTATAATCTTTTAAATAAGAGTTCTTTTGTATACACAACTGGCTGAAATCAGGTGAATGAGACGAGATGGAAATTGCAAATAAACTTGCAAACAAAATACACCAGTTCATTTAACTGTTGCTTCTGTTATGTTATACTTATTTGTGAATATTGTTTTTCAGCTGCTATTTATAGCAATCGTAGAGAATGGAAGGACCCATAGTAAAAAGTGCTATATTTACCAGACATAGAAATGAAATTCAAATACAAAGAATGAAAAAATCCCCAAATTTTTTTCTTTATGTTCCAGGTTAGTGCTCTTGTCCCTTTGAGAACAAACTTTACAAATAGATTGATAAACAGGTTAAGAGTGATCAGTATTTATAGACAGTGAGTTATGTCAATATTATAAAGAATAGACTGAATTTAGCAGTTATTCATAGCACCCAATCATATAGTAGCTGTAATTTTAGATATTGAGAAAAAATGCAAATAATGTATAAATGATCTATGTCAAAATCTAATCAAAGACGATTAGATAATCGCTAAAGAGCACTCAGTTAATCACCTGGTTTCTAGCTCTCACATCCCATGAGCAGCAGGGATTGCTATGTATAGCTGCCATTTCTAATACCCCACAGGAAAAAAAAATAGTGATATATTTGATACATCACCAAATACCAGAGAGCTTATGTGAGTTATCACTGTGATTTGGTGACAGTCTTAATTGATGACTGACTCGAGGTCTGGTGCTGGAGTGCTGGGGCTCCTCTTTTGAGGACTGAGATTCATGCTTCGCAGGGAATATTTTTGCACATAGATGGAGTGTTTTTTAATTTTTTTTTTCAATATAATATAAATATTAATAAACTAAAATGATAAAAAAATATTATGTAATATAATCTGCTTACTATCACAGGAAGATATATCATCTTGTTATTTTTACCAAGTTAAAATAAAGAAACTAAATGGATAAATATTCCACCACTCTGTGTGCTGACAGACATATTCACTGACTCATAACAGTATTTAACAAAGTCAGTGATAATTTTAATACCTAGTATAGTGAAGGAAAATATACAATTAACAAAGTGCTAATCTTCATCTGAGGTAAATGTTTATTCTGTAAACTGCCAAGGTGCACTTCACTTATTTGATTTACTCCATGATGAGTATGAAATGAAGAAAACAATGTAACAAGACATATAACTAGTTCTCAGCCATATAAACCAGAATCGTCTAAAATGACAGCAAAGTCTATATAACACAATTTATTCATAGCTAAAATTTTATAAAATATTCATCTGTACTTCTTCCAACATTAGACAACGAGAGTTCTCCTTAGTTCAAAAGTTGTGTCTCTAAGGGATACAGAGGTGAACTCAATAAAAGTTCATCCTGCCTACGCAGGTGGGAAAACAGATCAACTTGAAAATTTCCTGAGTATAAAATACTGGGTATACTCTGCCTTCTTCATTTAATATCTTTCCCCTTCTCTATGAACTAGTGACTCAGAGGTCAGATAGGTGAGCATCACAGTTTGAAGCTGCAGAAATGTCAGCTATAATATTTTCAGTGTTAGTGATTCAGAGGGTTGGTAGATCTGCTTTCTGATGCTGGCCAGTTGGAGAGCTAGTGCATGGCATGAGGATAGGACAATACAAGAGCATGTGAGACAGTGAAACTAAAATAGACAGATCTTCCTGGATGTGCTGTATGTTAACTGGTGGTGTCTCAATTCAATGGATAACCTTACTTCTGAGAGTGTCTGCTTTCATTGGAATTTAAGAATTAATTATTTGTAGATTTTAGCATATAAATGTACTCAAAACTAAGAAACACAGTACTCAGTAATGTATTTTTAGCTTGAAACATAATATCTGAAATGAACTGCACATTAGTTCTGTTTTGTCAGAGTAATTTAACATATTACCTTGAAATGCTTCTGTAAAGATGGTATCTCAAAGATCCCTCAAGTGAACAATGTCATTTAAGCTTTGCATTAACAAGCACAAAGTCTTCAGCTCATAGATAATCACAAAGATGCAACAAATTAAGCTAAAATGCAGTTGCTGAGCAAAGCACAAAACAGTTCTCTATCTCTGAAAATTTGGCAGCACCTATACAGTAATAGCATTCAACTTCAGTCATGACTTTGGCAGAGTACTGGAGCAGACACTCTCAGAGATATGCACTGGTTACCAACACAGGATCTGCATGAGTCTGCAGCATTCCAAAATTCTGATCTAGTCATGCAAACATTGCCCATGTTTATTCACTTCTATAATTTATTAATCCTATGGAAATTGCTCTAATACTATTCGTCACAGATACAGTTACATTTTACATTCTCTCAGATGAGAAACTAACTGTTGCATTAATTAATATTACAAAATTCAAGAAGGCCAAGTTTAAATAACTGCCTTCTAAGACCGTCTTTAGACTGATAAAAATCTACTGATGTCTTCATTCCGTTGTTACAGAGATGTAGAGAAAATCAAGAGTCAGCATAGTTAATGCTGAATGTGTTTATCACTAAGGACTACAGGTAAATACTGGTTACATTAGACACAGCATGAAGAAAAACAGCCTTTAACATCTTGGTGAAGCTCTGGAATTCTCTGATTGTGGAACAGCTTATTCAGATGTAATTCATGACACTTCTGTTTGGCAAATAATTTGTAATGACAACCGGGAATCCTGAGTCACTGAATAGTTGGCCAATTTTTAAACTGCAAAGCAAAGCTGAATTAAAGTTTTTTTACCCATCAAGTGTTCCCACAGCTTCAGCTACTACCTCTGAGATTATAAATTTCATATGTCTCCCCACTGCGAATCTCTATGTAGAATATGACCTCACAGGTGCCCTGTTGTTTCCTCAAATGGAGGATTCCAGACAATTCATGAACTTGCTCAACTCTATTAACACTGTTACAGTACCTGCTACTGTAATTCACAGTTCTAAAGTCATACCCAGCTTGACTTTTTCTCTCTACTGTGATAACTAGTGTCTGCCAAATTCTTCCCTCTCTGTCCTATGATCTGGTCCACGTCCAATGGGTTATGTGTTTGTGAATATATTTGCCTTCTGAAGTGGTTCACATGCCCCATTTAAAAACATGGGCAGGTTGAACATTCAAGTGTTTCTATCCATCTGAAAAGAAAATGGGATCTCTGTGCATTTCTACAGCTAGAAGAGAAAAGCTAACAGGATGAGATAGAGACACTGATAATTATTGCCCATCTTGCAGACTTGGCTACTTAAGTCAGTGGTAAATATATCTGAGGTTGGGATTCAAAATCTACTACAAGTCTTGCACTAGAAATGATTGCTGTCCTATCATGATGGTGGTGCAGCTGCTACAAATCCATTTTATAACAGCATGAAAAAGCTGAAGCCAACACTACAGCTCAGATACTGTGTATTTAATAAAAAAAAACCAAAAACAACAACAAACAGAAAAAGTCTTTCATTGATACGTACTCATGACCAAGTTAAGTTCATCATTAAAGCATCACAGAATCTCAGAATGTTAGGGGTGGGAAGGGACCTGTGGATGTGAAGTCCAAACCCTCTGCTAAAGCAGGCAAACCTAGAGCAAACTGCACACTTTTTAACATGCAATAAGAAGAGAGAGGAAATATTTTCATGCATGAAACCGAATCCGTTGATTTTTGCAACAAAATAAATATATAACTGAGAGCATCAAGGCAGTGATCCAGACATGCCAGGACACAAAGTGAGAGAAAAAAATTCAGATCAATCTCTGTAATAGATATGAACAAAGTACTCAGTGGGGGAATGAAATTGGAAAAGTTATCTTCCTAAGTGTGACACTGAAGCTAAAAGCTCTGAAGTACAAGTGAAGGTAGGATGACAAGACTAAAGTTTGTAGTTCTGGTTGTGCAAAAACAATTTACCAGTCTGAATTACAGTTTACAAATAACATTTTACTAAAGCAGAACATTCTGAAATGGTGCAACTTAGGAAAACATAAAAATTCACAAGCAAGAAAGTTTACCATGTTTGTGTTCAATTGTATATAAAAGAATTGTACTTTGTTCTAAATAAATTGAACTGATTTCTAATAGACTACGATATTTTGTTTGAGCTTTAAAACAGCTCTAGAGCTTAAAATACAATTAGTAGAGGGGGTTTGGAAATGCTTAAGCAGTTTATGCTTACCCACACTTCATCCTGTTCTTCCATTGCTGGATCCTTATGGATCTGGAAACAGGTCAGAGAAGAATGGTCAACAGGTCCAATCCCATGAGGTCCTCCAGCCACTTGAAACATTTTCACAGGGGAACTCAAACTGAACATACCACAGCACAGGAAAATCTTCTTGAAGAACTGGAAGATCCTTACAGAAGTCTGGAATGAATGAAGAGAAAGTAATTTCTCTCAGGAAAGCTGCAGTCAGACTATACACACTTTTTCTCCTGGTACTCAGGAGAGTTATCCATTGAGTTCCCTATTCAAAAAAGCCCTATGGTGTTTTAAGTACCCTGCTTCTGTGGAATTCTCTGCTAAGGCAAACCTAATGTAATGTAATGTACATCAACAAATATTTACAGCTAAAGCAGCATGTCTCATTTGTACCTTCTTATGCTGTGAACTAAAACTAAGTAAGAACACTATTTATGGAGTGTTGGAATGTGTTACATACACCGTAACAAAGCAGCAGTGGATGTCACTACATTAAACATTTTGATCCAGGAATTTGCAATTCTCTTTTAACTATTTCTTTATCTAGGTTTCTGTAAGCAGTTTGCAATCAAAACAATTGCAGTGAACTAGTTGTCAGTTGAAAAGTCTCATACAGACACGAGACTACAAACACTTCTTTTATTACAGTGTATCTACAGTAAATAGGACAAGTTATTCCTCACAGAAAGTTCAGTGAAAATATTATTATATAATAAATGGCTTTGACCATTATATTTATAGCTACAGAGGTAATTTTATAGATTTTTTTTCTTTTTTTAAGGTAGAGTTAATTGGTGCCACATTATTGTACACCAATGTTTAAATTAAAGCAGCATTAATATACTATTAATGTAAATATGTTTGCTTCTGTTATAGAAAACAAGTAACACGTTCCATTTAAAACTGTACATTTTAGGACTCGGACAAGGTTATGACAAAACTCTTAAACCAGTCATAAATAACAAAAGCTGTGAAGCAGTGAAACAGTCCAATCTACTGTTTCACTTAAATATTATTGACAGAAACACCAGTGCAACAGAGCTGTCAAAAAACCACTGTCGTAAGCAGATTGATTAGGGGTTTAGAAGGTATGGAATATGTTCCAAATAGAAATACCAATTTATCAGATTCTGACAACACTGAGTCTGCAGAAAATGGTACAGGAATGTGCAGCCAAGGCCCAAAATGAGAGGAAATAAGAGGCAGAGGAACGCACTGAGGGGGAGAAGAAAAATAGAGATAAAGTTCTTTGCCCTCAAGTATGGTCCATTTCAATAGCCAGTTCAGAAAAGCTTTAGGAAACAGCCATTAACAAAACAAATACAAGAAAAAGGAAAATTGTTTCCTATTTTGAAGAAGATGTCTCCATTCTATAATACATGTTAATACAGCAAATGATATTTCCATTCAAGCTTGCTTTAAAAACAAAACAAAACAAAACAAAACAAAACAAAAAACAGTTCCATGTGCATACCACATAAATTGAGCATGTTCAATTTGTTTGGGTCTGTCTGGGTATTGTATTTGATGGATGAAAAAGAGAGGAAAAGAAAAGACTGCTATGGAAAAAAAGGTTAGTGATGAGCATCTGTGCACACATCATTGACTGTACTGCACATGTTCCTGAACAGCACACACACTGCCAGCATATGTGAGACAGTAGATCTGAATTATTATTAACTCATTCCAAACCCATTAAGAGTGGAATAAGGCTTCAAGTCATATCAATAATCCCAATCAATGTTTAGATTATTTTACATCAGTTGTTGAGTCTGCACTTCAAAAAGGGCAAAACGAGAGTCTAAAATTAAAGCCAAGTGGGTAAAGAAATAATCAGAGTCTGCCTGATTAAATCTACAAGGCAACTCTGAAAAAGCAAATCAGATCTGAAGTAATTGCCTTCCTGACCAATGACAGGGATTTAACTGGAAGCTGAAAGCAAAATGCACATCAAACTAAAGAACAAGGCTTAAAACAGGTAAACATTTTAGATGGTTTATTCCATTATGGTACTGAAAAAGATACCTCACTGGTCACATCTTTGTAGGTGGATTTCTTACTCTTTTATAAAACAAACACAGGTAAATGACAGAACAAATTTGGATGAAGAAGTGTAAGATAAGTTAGTATGTCATGAAAACTGTCTACTAGAAGTACAAGAATGAAAAAGGGAAGAAAACACCCGTTTAAATAAAACATGAGTCCTCACAGACAAAAGTGGGTACCCACATCTCCTGCATCTCAGACTTGAAACAGTGATTATGGCTGGTGATTTGGTGATTAGAAAAATCATTTGGATTAAACCTAATTAGAGAACATAAAAAAAATAGAATCAGTACTGCTAAAATTCCTGATGGCTTGCACTTTGTACATTTATTCACATTGCAAGTAATCTTGTTTGCTGGGTAAAGGGTGTGCCTGATGTGAACATCTTTTCTCCTTTCTTTACCTACTCCTTTCACAAGCTGTTCCACCCCCCAGAGCTGAGCAGCAGCTGCTCAGTTTAATGAAATCCACTTCAGCACTGGTTTCTCAGTGTTCGGCAGGATCTTTTTGCTGCAGAATGCAAGAGGGATTCTGCGTGGGGCAATCAGTTTACCAGCTCTTTCTACTACTCTGAAACCTTCCTCTGAAAGTTCTGAATGAAAATAAATTTTATAGACCTTGTATGTTCTAATCTCTGAAATATTAGGTCTCTACTTCCTGAAAGTAAATGCCCGTAAGTTTTTATTCCTAAATTGGAATATCCTTGAAGTTAAAAAGAGGTTGATTGTTGCTCTTATTTCTCACAAGAAAGAGGTATATAAAGAAAGATGATCTAAAACTGGGACATCTTCTTCACCTACCAGCATCTAGAAACTTTGAAGCCCCAAGGCTTCTAAATTGCATGAAAATACAGCATTTCACTGAAAAAGCTGAAATTAAATTCCAGTAGGTAAAAGCATTAAAAAAACTTAAGAACATCTGTGCATTTGGGTCTGGAAGATGTTCTTGTAAGATTCCCTTTATTTTATTTCTTGGAGTGAATGAGGAATTAAACTTTCTCCAGTGAAGCACCCTTCACATTCTATAAAAATGCACAGGTGGAGATTTCCTTTCTTCATCATCACTTGCAGAATGGACAACTTATTTGAACTATTAAGAATACAGACCAACTAAATCAAAATCATGTGCATGTCGTATTTGTAAACACAAAATAATCAAAGTTTGTGGAAAAGGACTTTTTTAAAGTTTGGCACAAGCACAGAAAATATCCATTTGTGAAGTGACAGATGATAAATTGACCAAGGATTTTACAGTTCAATAGATACTTTATTGTGCATCTGTTCTTTTCCTCTGATCTGCTTTGTTCTTCCTGAAGTGCAACAATGAAAGAGGAGCCCTTGTTATTAGCTCTTGAGTTGAATGCCAGCAGCATGCCAGTATTTAACCTCAAGGTTAGTGAGGAACTAATAGATCACTTATGCTGGCTGGCTTCTTTGTATCATCTTCTGTTAATAGGACCCAAGAGATGACCAAATAGGCATAATCATAGCAACAAAACATGCTGCATACTGCATAAACATGCTACAAACTGATCACCCTCATGAACATATCCCAAGGGGCTTCACAGCCCTGGCAGCATTCTTGAGGCACTCAGTAGGCTGAGTGAGGGGGAAGGTAACCCTCCCTAGGCCAGTGTCTCCCATGCTCCTCATGCACAGATGCTTGACAAGCTAGAGCTTGAGTTCTTCTGGAGTTTTGTGGAAACAGTCTGCAGTTTTAATGGCATGTATTAGGAAGTAAAGCTCAGTAGAGTCCTGTCCAAGTAGAATGACATGGCAAAAAACTCCTTGACTATTGCTTAAACCCTTGTGACTTTACATCAAGATTTACTTTTAGAATCCCAAAGGATAAATTATATAAAATTATAAAGTAATCAGAGAGTCTATATGGCACAGAGGCATATTCTGATATTGATGGGCTCCTCTCCAGGTGTTGGTAGGTCATTTTCAAGCTGGAACCAGTGAAAGTTTAAAAGCAAGTTATAGTTTATGGTCTTGAGAGGTTAGACAATAAGAGGAGTTTTGTGTGGGAAAACAAAACAAACCAAAACAAATTCAGAATACAGCAATGCTACTCTTTATGGGGAAAAAAGAATAATCCTGCTTCAGATCAGTGAGCCTGAATTCCTAAGTATAGCATACCATTAGATTTGTCTGTTGCTATGTTTCTTTTCTACCCTTAGTAGATAACAGCAAGTCATTTCTGGACAGTTGGTGGAGTTACAGGATTCAAATGCTTCCCAGGTTGCAACTTGGCTACAAGAGTAGAACATGACATGAAAAATAAATGAATATAGAAAAAAAAAGCATAACTCTACTTCTGTGAAGTCTAGCATAGTTTTCAGAACTTTTTTTCCTTCAAAATAAAATGAAATGAAACATAATCTGTCAAAGTATGATTTTAAATTAATTTCACAAACTTCTTTTTTATTTAATTAAGAAATGTGAATCTATGCTTTTGGTAGTGCTTCTTGTAAATTGATAATTAGTAAGAATTTAATGGTGTTGTATTATTATTCAAGCCCATGGTCTTGAGTTTTCATGAATTTAGGTTGATTATTGACTCATCAAAGTGGATCTGTCCCATTAGAACTAAATGAAAGACGGTGAAATTAAAGTTACTGCTAAATTAGCTTGAGGGTTCTTTGTTCTCTGTTCCTACTTGAACTGTCAAGTATCTCTTCTCTCAATTGCTTATGTGAGGACCTCACAGCAGAAAGGCTCAAGATATCCCTTAGAGTTAATAGTTAAGATACAGCTTTGAGAAAAGAAATTTTAAGATTGAAAATATAAAAATAAAACCTGTTATTCCTGAATCAGTATTGCACATTCTTCATCAAAGGTGTCTGAATGAAAAACATAAACAGGCAGTGGTTAATAACAAAAGCACAACTCAAAGTTGGAATTTCAATCACTGGAAAATAACTTTGTCTGGTTTGCACACCAGACCTCTGAATAAAATAGGCACAAATGGATATAAAGTTTATTTAATATATTGCATTATTTTAATTGCATATTCTAACATAGGAAGTGTATTCAGATAATACAGTAATTAATTTAGTATTACAACTATCACATTGATTAGGAATCATTCTGAAAATTCTTTAGCTGATGCTTCTTGTATATGTGTAATCATCTTTAGACAAAGACTGTCTGAGTTATTTACCAGTAAATCATTCCCTTCTGTCCACCAAATTATTGAAGCCATTAATGTAATATTATGTAAAAAATCTATGCTTTAAGTTACTTTTCATTCTGTTGTAAACATTGACAATCTTGCAATCTAGGGAACCCACTTCAGTTTTAGATAAACTAAGTGGTTTTGATTAATCAATAACTTTTACTTTCCGTTTCACCCCAAGTTTATAGAAAAAATCCTTTTCAGTACTGCTGGAATCATTTTGTCTTTGCTTTGAGACCTTCTAGTCTCAAAACTAGAGAATTTCAGTAAAATCCCAAAAATCCATTGTTTGCTCAGCACTTCAGTTTGTGTTTTTGTACAGAAGTCTCTATTGGCTGCTAAACAGAGACCACAGGAGGGCAGGAGTCAGGATCTTTTCTGCTTGGTTTTACGGTGGCCTGAAATCAGCTATGACTGCTTTAGGCTCAAATTCTTGAAGTAGTCATGTCGGATGTGTTTAGGAATTAAGATGAAAATTTTCTCAGGTAATTGCACTAGTCAAGGCTCTCTCACCACCAGTGATACGACCTTTTATGGTTCTTAGTAACCTTTGCAGTTAGTACTTTCCCCTCACAACATGTCCTCTATGTACAAACTGACACCTATTTTCTTCTTGAATTCAAGGCATAGTCTGAATCTCTAACAATATGTGCATCCAGACTATAGAAAGATTTGACATGACATAGACATATACAAATTAAGCAACTTTCTGTTTCTCAAAGAAAAAAAAAAGCTCCTGTTTCTCAGCTGGGGAAGGGAAAATGTTTATGTTATTTAAATTGATATCTTTCAAAAAGTAAAGCCTTAGAAAAGAAATCTGTCACTGTATAGGAATTAACACATATGCATATGTTTGGCAATCTGCACCATCATACACATGTGCATGCCACCATATATATATAATTTTATATATATATATATACAAATACCATGAGAAGCCCTAATCTGTAAGAAATAGCAGTGTATGGTTCTTCTGTGTCTAGTAACTGAAATGCACATTTCATACTTTAATCTCCTAATGAAATACCTAATTAACGTATCCTGTTTTAGTAAATCTCAGTGAGTTTAGTGGAATTTCTGACATAGAAAAAAAGCAGTTGCACATGTGCAAGAACAAGGGTGTACAGATGATTTTTCTCTCTGTCATCAGTTTAATGGAGTTTTGAAGACAGAATATACTAGCAGTCTATAGAGGTTCACAAACCCCAGCTAAATTACTCTATTTGTTTGTCAATTTTATGGGATGTCTTTGTGTGTTTCAATGCTAATGTTATCCACACCATACTAGAGCAAGCTACCATCAATATGGTAGAAGAAACAATAATCACTCCATCTTTCTAGACATGTCTTAATCAGAAGCAGGCTGAAATGGTTGTTGAATTTACCTATAAATCAACAAGACATGATTTATAACTGGATTTTTTTTTGTTTTTGAGGTTTTTAAAAATGTGTAAGCAAAGTGATTCCACTGACACTCATTTATAAACTTCTCATGCCACTCAAGAAGCACCTGGATTCTTGGGAGATCACAGAATCACAGAAAGTTAGGGGTTGGAAGGGACCTAGAAGATCATCTAGTCCAATCCCCCTACCAGAGCAGGATCACCTAGACCAAGTCACCCAGGAACAGATCCAGACGGGTCTTAAGTGTCTCCAGAGATGAAGACTCCACAACCTCCCTGGGCAGCCTGTTCCAGAGCTCTGGCACCCTCACTGGAAAAAAGTTTTTCCTTGTGTTGACCCTAAACCTCTTGTGCTCCAACTTGCACCCATTGCCTCTCGTCCTGTCACTGGA
>JANHGL010016793.1:0-14132 GCA_024611195.1 Ceyx melanurus
GTAACTGTAAACATGAGGTGTTATCACTGTTAGAAGCAGACACTGTCTGCAAAACATGCTGCTAACTCTAGAAAGTGTAGTTAGTTAGAAACTTAAGCTGAAAAGAAAAATCACTGAACAGAATTTGCTTGGTTTTCACCCAAACCAGGACATCCTGCCAGAAGAGTAGGTCACATACTGAATGGACTTCGTAAGTGAAGACAGTGTTTGCACATTAGATAAACTGCTGATAATCCCCATCCTTGTAATGGATCCAGTTGATCTAGCAGGTTTTCAGGGGATTCAAATGCTAATCTTTAGGGAGCTAGAACTGAATCAATATGCATGTTACACATAAACTGACAGAGATGAATTAAGCTGTTTCATTGAGCATAACCTTCTCAGGATTATTCATACATTACCTTCACCATGTCTCATGCAGGAAGAGTGATTCACGTTTTCTTTACCATTGTGCCTGTCATCCTGTCATATTTTAATGTCAACACTGTGTTTATTAGGGACACTTAGCCCTGGGGGGTTCATTTTTGCCTTTCTATCCATCAAGAGAGAAAATATCACTGTGTGAGTTTTTGCACAGCATCGCACCAGTGTAGCAAGTTGGTGACTAACTGTACTGTCATAATAAGCACCAAGGATTTATTAAAAGTATTTTGTTGGAAATTCTAACTCTCTGGCCTTTTTCACTGTTTAATGACTTGCCTTTTCCATTTCCACATTGCTTCATATGGTGCAACTGGAATTCTGCAAGCAAAGAGTGGGCTGAAAGAACCACCAAATCATTACGGTAGCCAAAAATTCATGAAAAATTATATTCCACTAGGAAAGGAGGGAAAAAATAAAATATGAGAGATTCAAGCCAGTGAGTTGACATGACAATCATGACACTTCCATTTAGAAGCTGCAGGTCAACTGTACATGTTATGTAAAAAAATGCTCACAGTTTCTGAAAAAGTGAGTCAGAAATTGGAGCCATGAACCAATTTCCCAAGACATAACTTAAGCAATATCTCTGGTTGGGATCATTAGATCCTTGATATAGTCAACTTTTCTTCCCCAGCACTTTATCACAGATTTGTAGCTTTTCACCAAAGTGGTCTCCATTTTAAGTGTGAACATTCCAAAAATCAGGACAAAACATGAAAAATGCAAAATGTCTGTACATTTTGTGGAGATATAAGGTAGTTTCCAGAGGTACAGAACAAATATATGCTTGTTTCTTTCATATACCTTGGAGGGGATGTTTTCCAGGATGCTGTTTACATCTCGGTTGAGTCTGGGGATAAAACATTTGCATAACAGTTCCATGAAACTGAATTCGTGGGCAGCAGAACTCCACAGAGCTGTTCATCCTAATAAAAAGAAAATAGGTTTTATAAGATTGGACCCTTATTTCTTTAAAATTTGTTCTACTTGCTTTACTGCAAGCTATGGCAAAATATAAACCACCTTTTCTTGCTCCTTCAACCTCAAATATTGGATATAGCAACTTTTGCAACTTTTTGGTATATTTATTGACTTTGATAAAATACAGTTGTGCATAGAAACTAACTGGTTTGAGCATAAATCCTGCATCTTGCTGAGACATGGATGGAAAAGGAAGTGCAATTTAAACAAACAAAAAAATCACTGAGCGTTCAACCATATGGAGAGAATTTCAGGGTCAAGCTATGCAAGAATTGGAAGAAGCCTGTCTTTGAATGATTCATTTAGTTAGTTATTTGGAGGAATATCTTTGGATCACTCTATATTCCTAAAAGGGGACATAAGAAGAATTTAAGTACCAAAATTCACTATTGTAAAGGACACTACTTTTCAGTGCCTGTCAATCGTGGAGCTCTGGGGGAGTTGCCTTGCTGAGCTGCAGAGTTCTTGCCCTGACTAAAGGCAGGTTGCTGTCCCTGAGTAGGATGCTTTGTCTCAGGAGCAGGACATGAACACCTTACATCTGCTCCAGAAGCTGTTTTCTTTGTCTCTAGGGACTAGACTGACATATACAGTGCACACTAATGAAGAAATAAAATCACAAGATTTATTTACAGTAACACTTGTAATGAGGAAATACAATAAAATTGAAACTACAAAAATAAAATAGACCAGATATTTAGGTCCTATAGAAGTCAGAGCTCCTTGGCAAGAACAGCTAAGAATTAAGAACATTTCATAAGAAAAAAAAAAAAAGATTTGTGAATAACTGTCAGGTAGATTAGTGGGTGAACAGCATATTGTTCTTTGCATTTGCTCATGTCAAATGTTGCTGTCTTTTTAAGAAGTCTTTAGGAGTTTCTTAAGCATGCTTCCAGCTAGTCAAAATCAAGTGTCCATAGAACAGAAAAGAATAAGCAGTAAATTTGATATATTTGAAGCTAACATTAAAATTCAACAATAATCCTTCACTCCTTGAGTGTGCCTCTATTTTATTAAGTATTTCAATGCAGTATAATTAATTTATTAGTAGCAATTAATGTACTGGTAGCAATATCCTTGAACAAGGGCTGTAACTCAAGAAATCATGCTTCATAAAAAAACCTACTGTGCTTCTAGTGACTCCTGCACCATGGGAGATCTGATACCCAAATCTCTGCAAGTCAATACAAAATGAAAGTCTATTAATCAGGAACTAGAACAGGACATATTATGAGCCAAATATTCCATGCCATAAAATGCTGCTATAGCATGTGCACTGTACAATCTGATAAGAGCATTTACTGGGTCTTTGATTTATTTATTTTTTAATTGTAATGAACAACTTCCAGGCACACACAGTCCCTTTGTCTTCTTTGTGACAATCTGACACAGCCTGGGAAAGTAAGTTTACTGTTCATTGGAGAAACGCCACCCAGAGGGTCCTTTTTTCAAAAAAAAAAAAAAAAAAGGACCTCTTTGTTTATCCTAGATGGAAAAAAAAGTCTGAATGTTTTGTATAGCCTTGCACTTCAATTCTGAATCATCTGCCAATACCAGTATTGTAGAAAAAAAATAGTACTATTGCTTATTGTACTGCCTTGTAGACCAGTGTCACTAGAGAAATATCACAGCCTGCTTTATAAGCAACTGTCCTATTTTAGATTTAGGTATATTATAAAGAACTTTATATGTGACAGGCTTTCTTGGATTACAATAATTTCCACCTAGGTGAGAGTCTATTTTATTTCCCCTATATGCTAAAGTCTATTCCCTATTTACCTATCTTTTTTTTTTTTTTGTCCATTTATAATTTCATAACATCTTTACTCTCTTGAGTTTTAAAAAATCAAACAGCTTCTTCTCAGGATGTTGGTCGCTGTCTTCTGATTTCTTTTTACCTTAAAACCTGCACAATTAACTTCTGTCACCTTAAAAGCCTTTCACACAACACATTGCTCCAGTTGTTGAAGCATATGTAATTACATCCAACAGAACCTGTCCTGGGGCAAGCTGATTTCATGCAATTTTTATAACACCTTTTTTCATTATTTAAGCAAAGTGAAATCTTTAGGACAGTGTGATTAAACTGAAATTGGAACTATTAAAAGTATGGTAGTCTGAGAAAAGACAGACTCCTGCCATCTTTCAGACAAGCAGATTATTTTATTTTCTTTATTTTTTTGTAAGTCAGCAAAAGTTCAATCCACTTGGCACAGGCACTGGCCACATATCCAAGACTGTCATCATTATGATTTTTCATGAGTCCATATTAGGGTTTATTAGTACTTTATAGCTTGATTTGTAGCTTAATTCAGTGGAAATAGAGCCAGCGATTAATATGACATTACAAGCCTGTCTAAAAGTCTTCCCTGATCCTGCTAGAGAAAATTTGCAAAAACCAATCTCAGGAGTTATAATGAGTCAGGCAAATGTTATGCAAATAATGTCAGCGAGGTGTTTTTTCAGTCTTAAGAACTCATAATTGCCAGTACAGAATACACGGATGAATGTTGTAAACTGATTAGTAAAGCTTGCTGGGATGGGAATTTCTGCTTCATGGGAAATTCCAGATTGGATGAGAACAAAACACCAACACTGCAGTCTCCTGCTTTGCAGAACAAACTATTTTGGGCCTATAACCTCACCCAGGATCAGGCAAACTGGGCAGCCCGCCAGGCAGCTGGGGAGCTGGGCAGCAGGTAAATCAGCCAGCAGGCAAAAGGAGCGCCAGGCAGCCAGCCAGGCGGCGTGCGAGGCCATCTGCCAGTCAGGCAGCCAAAGAGCTGTCAAGTTAACGTGCTGGTGGCTCCCCAGCTGCCCAGAGGGACAGGCTGGGAGCTGGTCAACCAAGCAAGCCACCTGCCTGCCAGGGCAACAGGCAGGATAGCCCTGATGCCTGCTGCTTTCTGTCAATGGCTCTGAAGGAATGCATGTATTCCCGTGGAATGTGCCAACTCTAGTCTTCTGACCTACAACTGTTCCAGGAGAATTCATTTAGCCAGCAATACTTGTTACCAGAAATATGTATATTTAACATATTGAGATATAGACAGCTACAATGAAAGGCTTGGTTGTCTACAGAATTTAGGCACAATTTAGGATTAAAATGAAGAAATGGTTGCATTTAGCAAACCAAAGAAGTTTTCTGTTGTTGCACCTTTGGAGAAGTGTGTCATGTTCAGCAGTTTACCACCTTCTGCTACTTAATTCCACATGGGATCAAAGTATTAGGCATTTTTCTGCCTTAGTTTCTGATTAAATTTTATTTGGTGCATGCCTGGGTGCATATATCTGGGTGTTTCTAGAATATATGTAGGTGGATGGTACACTGATGCTGATAAAAGCACTTGCAATTTCTGCCTCAAGAAATGGTTATTCCATTTACTAAGGGCAAGGCAGACCTGAGTCAGTTCCCTGCCTGCCTGAAGACTCAAACTCCTATCTAATTTGCTCGAAGGACATCTTAAGGACAATGTTTATAGGAAGTAGATAGTAGAGAAATTTGCCTGCCTAGAGTTGATGGTACCATGGCACAAATTATTCAAGTTCAGATAGAGAGGGCATGGGAAGGTTATGGCCTTCACTTCTACTGGGAGGCTGCCCCTCTGATTTTTACTTCATTTTTTTCTGTATGTTATTGTAAGGGATCTCTGCCTAGAAAAGAAGAATGTGATAAGAACAGGGGCTAGAACTCTCATCTGCCTATCTGCAAATAAGTACCCTCACTTTAGAAGATTTCTTTTTTAGAAGTTTTTGTTTTTTTTTGTTTTTTTTTGCTTTTAGAAGATTGACCTTCTCTCATAAATCAAGTTTGTGGGTTCAAGCTCAGGAGAAGACTCCTGTACTGAGTAAAAAGCTTTACTTCCAAAAGGTAGCAACCCTGGAGACACATTTGGGGCCACCTGATAAATGCTTTGAATTCCTTCATGCATTGTTCACAATCCCGTTTGTGATGCCCTTTCCTCACCTCCCAAATTGTTATGCCTGTGTTACTCTTAGGGCTATCTGCCAAGGTCAGGAGGACACAACAGCAGCATTTCCCCAACTCCTGAATTTCTTTTGTGCATGTAAATGTCCATACTTGTGGGTGAGTGTGTTTGTGGAGGGACAAGGAATATACAACAGATCCCATTTCAGGAGAGGAGAACACTGTCTGCTCTACAACTCAGGGACCATTAAGCACTGGTAGATGGTCTCATATCAGCATCACACAGCTCGACTCAGTACCACACTGTGAAGATGCATGACCTGGAATCTTGCCCGTATTTTTATTTGCAGCATCTGGGATCTAGCTATGTATTGACTAACCAGACTGGATCCATGTCTGTGCATGAAAGACAGTCTGTTTTGAATTCTACACAAGGTCAAAACCAGGAATGAGTGGGATGTGGAAGGAGGAATCCTGCTGGTTTTGACTTCAAATAGGAAGAGTAGAAGAGTCAAGGAACTGACATGTAAGAGAGAGATTTAGGAATACAAAAGCAGAGGAAACAAGCAAGAAATAAACAGAATAAAAGCACAAAAGGAGGTTAAGGCTTTAAAAAGCAGAAAGTGTAGGATATATGTGAGTCATACATGTAAGAGACATTTTCCTTTCCTTGTATCTGCTTGAGAAAGGAAGCCAATCAAATACCAAATAACATTACCAAAATGAGAATATAAGCAAGCTTATTACAAAACATTTAATAAATCAACTATATATAAATTTAGATTACTATTAGAAAGCAATCTGAATCCTAACTGCAAAAAGGCTCAAATGGCAGCTCAGGGAACAGGAGAAGGCTTTTGAAGGAGCTCAGAGTATAACTTCATTCATATAGTGCTTAACTTAATTGGCATTCCTTGATAAGCGTGTTCATCCCACATCCTCATATCATCAGGCTTCTTTTGAGGGCTCAGAATACTACTGCAACATCAGGGAATCATGCTCTGTATTTCAAGAAAACAATTCTATTTTATGAACTTTCTTGATGGAAGACAAATATGAATCTTTTCTGTTAAAAATACATTGAAATGTCACAATAGCAGAAAGATTTCCCACACTTTGAAGTGCTGGACTAGTAGTCACTAGCATTTTGGGAAGCACATGTGGGAGTGTTTTTTTTATTTCCTTGTTACTGCCTGCTACCTAGATGAATGCAGGGAAGGTAAAAAAAGTCTTGGGATCTATTTTTGGACAGAATGTTCTCAACCTGACCAGCTTTTAGGTGAACAAATATACTGTGAATTTTTATGAAAGTGTCAAGACAGCAGCCATTGGAATGGAATTATTTTTGTGGATGAGGTAGTCTGAGGCAGCTTTAGGACTTTGGGAGTCTAGTAACACACACTTCTTATTGCTCCATAAATGTGTCACCTCTCCTTCATCCCAGTGCTTTACTGGAAATTAAATAGACAAAGAACCAGACCAGGCCTTGAAGTAATGAAGATATCATCATAATGTCACTTATTATGTGACATGATTTGGTTTGGTTGCTTTAGAATGTCTGCATCACCATCACATCAAATGTTCCTTCGTGTTCCTCTGTACAGTTTAAGTAGTGCAAAGGGAGCTCATCTCAGTTCTCCTTCAGGGAACTTCCATGACATAAAACCAATTGCTGTCAATAGCAGGATCAGGTAACCAGTTTCTTCTCAGGAGCCCTGACAGAAAGAGAGCTATAGATCTGCTACAGAGATAATAATTGTATTCTGTCCTACTAATATGTTACAGAAAGACAATATTGGCAGAAATAAACAAAGACTATAAAGAGTTCAGCTTGCAGCTTCTCAAGGAATGTATTTGCATCTATTCAGCTATATGGTGATTTTCAAAATGTAGTCTGTAGGCTATTGAGGGATTGGAAGATTTGCAAGAGCTTGAAGAAAATCAAGCCTGTTTATCAAGGTATAAGAAGAGCAGACAAGGGTCTGTGCCTGCAGTGGGAATTGTCTTTCAGTCTCCAGACTTAAAGAGAGTCAAATGCCCAAATTTACAATAAAATAACTTCGCAAGACTTAACAAAAGTGATGCAAAAGATGTGAGGTAGTTCCTGAATGGTGATAAGTATGGTATGGAAGTGGGTAAAACACCACTGCAAAAGCTGAAGACAATCACAAAGATGATAATTTGACAATTTCTCCTTCCTTACAGTAGCAGTCTTGGTGTAAGTACTTTCTAATTTCAAAGCGGAATCTGTTTTAGTGTTAATCTATCCCATTGGTGATGGCTTCATTAATGTGATGAAGCAAAATGATGGATATACTTGCCTTCTTTTGTCAGTCGAGTATTTTGCCTTTGACAAGAATTTTCTTTCACTTAATTAAACATTTCTATTCCTATAGATTTGTTTTTTACCTCCTGCTTTCTGGAAAAGAGGACAAAGATAAGACTGAAGTTACACCTTTCTTTTTCAGCAATAGATGTGGTGTTACATACTGTAACAGGAGTGATATGATATTGATCTTCTACTGTTATTTGGGACAGACATAATTATAGCTCTCTTTTGTTTGCACTGCTTAGTAACGTTACAGGGCCTGACAGCTCTATGAGCATCTCAGAAGAAAAAAGAAACTTGTGAGGAGATTGTTCAGATCAAGTTTTGAGAAGTATATGCATTTTTTATATCTTGCTTTGTACTGCAGCTAAACTCACTAGGCAAATTCACATCTCAGCTTATTTACAAATCAGTAATATTCTACTTACATACACCAGAGCTGAATATAAATTATAATCCTCTGTTGAAATTTGAAAACAAATGGAGGAACTATTTATAAAATAGGTAAGATGCTCAGAAAAGTGGAAAGGGAAGACTCAAGAGTCTTTTCCTCACTGCCATTATCTTATTTTGTGACCCTGAGAAAGTAATTTCATCTTCAGCCCTATTTTCTCTGCTCTATCTAGTTAGGCTGCAGATTCCTGGGATAGAGACTGTGTCTCTCTTTCCCTGAGAGGTATCTGGTACCACAGCAGCTGGAGAGTCTTAAATGACACATCAATATTCATAAACCTCATAGATAATTCTGCTAATACATTTGTCAATATAAATTATTTGGAATTGGGAAAGTTTATAATGATTCTGGCTTTAAATGGTGCACTTCAGAAAGCTAAGGCTTAAAACCAGCAATTCTGCAACAGTAAAGCAGAGAATTTGGACCATGGGTGCTTCTCTGTAGCATGTTGTGCAATACTCTAATAGACGTGCTTTCCTTCTTCAGGTGAATTAAAGTTCTTTAAAACTGATACAGTAGAGAAGTGGCATTTGTTCTACCAAAGAGAGAACTGACATCACAGGCTTCAGTGTTACAAGCTGCTGCTTTAAAACATAGTTTGTTATGTTTCTGAAATCTCTCTATTAGAATGGGAAAGGTCTTGGTCTCAGCACAAGAGTCAGTAACCATGAGCCAGCAGTGTGTCTTTGTGGCCAAGAAGGCCAGAGGTATCCTGGGGTGCATTAGGAAGAGTGTGGCCAGTAGGTCAAGGGAGGTCATCCTACTGCTCTACTCTGCCCTGGTGAGGCCACATCACAGAATCACTGTATTGCAGAATGGTGGGCAGTGGAAGGGACCTCTGAAGATCAACGTCGCTGCCAGAGCAGGACAAAACTAGAGCAGATCATGCAGAAATGCAGCCACACTGATCTTGAAAGTCTCCAGAGAAGGAGACTGTGGGGATGACAGAGACTGAACCAGACTACCCAGAGAGGACATGGAGTCTCCTTCTCTGGAGATTTTCCAAATCCACCCAGATGTGTAACGTGCTCCAGGCAAACCTGCTTTGGTGGGGGGGCTGGACTAGATGATCTCTAGAGGTCCCTTCCACCTCCAACAATCCTGTGATTCTGTGAAATATAGGCTTAAAGCAATGGCAATAGATCTGTCATTCACTGATGTCAAAAGAACCACCCATGTTTTTAAAAAGTTAAACATGGTTGTATAAATATTTCCTCAGCCAGTGTTGAATGATTCCAATATATTTTAATTAAATACTTATCTTAAAAAGTTTTTCCAGACCACTGTTACAGCCACTGGAGGTGAGAAAAGCTGCCTGGACACACCCTCACAACTTTGCTCTCATTGTACCACCAGCACATTTTGATGTGATCATGTCATTTAAACTCTCTTTCTGTTCATCCATTTACAAAATGTTTAAGACTTAACTGCAGCACCTGACAGAAATAATTAATAAATAATTAATTAGAAAGAACACAGAGATCACTGAATGAAGCTGTTGTTAAAAGAACATCAGAACACAGCTATTGCATTGTTACTGCAGATGCATAAAATAAGATCTGCCTTTGGAAGGTGGCTATCATTAAAGATTTCTATGAATTTCAGCTTCACAGCAAAAACAAAACTGACTGTTCGATATTAACAACTGTTTTTTCATTATTATTGTCTCAAAAATTTTGTCAATTTATTTTATTTTATATTTTAGTATTTTTATAGCCTTATCCTATTTAAATAAAGGTTGAGCAGAGGTGCAAAATTATATTTAATTTCTTTATCTTTGTTACATGCAATTTATGGATATAATTTTTGTCATATTTGTAATATTTGCTTCCTGATTCACAATTCATGGGTTAGAGGACTGAACTTTCAGGTAAACATTCAAGGTTTTGGAAATGGTAGAGGTATTGATATCAATACATTAAAAAGACAAAAGCTGCTGCACAAAGAAGTGTTGGAGCTGTGATGGTCTTGCTTGAATCCAGTTATGAACCAAATGAAGTGAGAGCAACTTTACAAATGGGAAAGAAATGGAATAAATCCAAAATATTTCAGTTAACATTGATAATATAACTTTCAAGATTTTTGACAAGACAAGGTACCTTGGGGTAACTAGCAATAAGTCTCTGTTATTTGACAAGCACTCTGCTGGCTTGATGGCTTCACTGGGTTTGAAATGGGTCTATGCAAACATAATAAATGAAGCTTAGATTTTACAGAAAGAAAATATATTTTAAAAGTTATGGAACCTACCTTTTTTTCTTATGGTTGCATATATAGTGCTTCAAATAGGTTATTGACTAACCTTGAGAGAAGATCATAAAAAGCCTTTCATCTCATGCTGAATTATGATCATGCTGGCTCACTCCTGCACCATGTTAAACAAATGAAATTAGGTGAGCCATCAGAGCAGATGTCAGAGGTCAAATCAACAACTTTTTTTTTTTTTTCTTCCTGAGAAAAAATAATAACGTGTAATGGCTTGCTTGTGTTTAAAGATGTATTACAGAGACCAGAAAAAAACCACATAGTGATATAAGACCCAATTCCTATGTTAAAATACTTTGGATAAAAGAATTAGGGAAATAGAGCAATAGGTTATGCACTTAATGAAGTATTGCAACTGCGTGAAGAGATATCTGTTGGTGTGACAAGATAAAGCAGAATATGGAAGACACAGATGAAATAGTAGGTAGGTATTTGTTCACTTTGATCCTTTCAGTGTGCTATTTATTTCTTCCATCACAACATAGATAACTTTTCTTGCCTTTTTTATGCATTTTTCATTTGACTTGGATTTTCTTACTTTCTGTTTTCTATATCAGTCCATTAGAAGAACACTTTATAAAGTCACCAAAGCTGCAAAGACCTTGTAAAACTCATCTAGTTCATCCTTGGCTGCAGTATCATTCCTCATAGACACTTTTTCTAACCTCCACAGAGGGTTACCTTACAAATAACTTGGGCAATACATTCATAGGCTTCACAATACTAACTAAGCATTTCACTCATTTTTAATCTGAAACTGCTTGTAATTCATCATATGCTTCTTTGAGTACTTTGTGATGAAATTCATCTCATCAGTTCTAACGTACTAGAAAATAAGTGTCTAATGCAAGTACTTCAACCTGCTTCTGCAGCAGGCAGCAACCATACTCCTATGTCATTGATATTTCACTTGACATTCACGTCATCTTATTATCAAGGGATCTGATAATATTTGATAACATTTACCTCAGGAATATACTTCTTCCTTGACCCTCCAGTAAGAGGGCTGCCAAAAGCACTATCTCAGCTGTTCACAGACCTCAAGAGTCTGATTTTGCAATTCGTATTAAGCTGCTAGTCTCTGTATTGTAGATTTGGAGGTAGCATATACCTGGGTTTTGTTACTCTTTTAAAAAAAGTATTCATTTTCAAATAAAGCAGAAAGAAGCCATTAATATGATAGGAGTCATATCATGTAGTAACTGAACACCTGTCCCAGGATCCTTCAGACCTGAAATGTTATCATATTCTGTAAAAAGCAGCCCCTTCTTCTCATACTCATGTACCTGCTTTATCTATTTACAAGACAAAAATGAAAGATGTAGACCCGAAACTATAAATATTTATGTACAATGAAATTATCCTTTAGGAAGTTACATGTATCTCTAAGACATCTAATTTGTAATAGTCCAACAGATGGTTGCACTATATACTTGTGAAATATTGATAATTGAAATATCAACATTTATATACAAGGAGTTTGCAGTGGTGACCCCTTCAAGAGCTCTAAAGCTTTGGATTTACATGCTTTTGCACTATGTGCTACAGTTTTCTTTAATATGAAAAAACTTCAAACAAATGACAACAGAAAAAGCAATGCTGGCAGAACTTCCTAGAAATGGATGTTTAGTCAAGGGGGGTATAGGAAGAAGAGATATTTTAATTTGCTTTATGATTTTGCACGGAATAGATATTGTTTGCTTTAATATGTAAGAAGACTTATTATTGAAATGTTAGGTATCTCACATAAAATTTAGCTTATAAAGTAAGGTGTGAGACTGTAGTCTAAAACAGCAGTATCCAAACCCAAGAGTGTCCTTAAACAAAGCATCTGTAAAATGTAAAATTGGTAACTTGAAGCTTCCTGTGTTGTTGTAAAAGATCCAGAGCATTTGAGGAGTTACAATAAATCAGACTGAATCAGATATGAATTCACATAAAAACAAGAATCTGTGAAGGTAGTTGCTAAATGTATGGTTCAAAAATGTAGATAGGATCAAAATCTAATGGCAAGCAAGGTTATTATAAAGTTGGAGAAATTAACTGCTTTAGGGATACATCAGGATGTTAATTTCCAAGGGTTCCTTTCCATGGGTTGTAATATGTCAATACAAAGGATTATTTTCATGTTGTGCTTTTACATGAGGAAACTATGGTAATTATATTTTCCTTGTGACCATAAACTAAGTTATTTTATTTCAACTTTCTCCTCCCAGGACACTTGGTAAGTCTACTTCTCATCTGCATCTTCTTCAACAGGCAGTGACCCTACTGCTCATGGGTTTAATATATAAACAACTTCACATATTGCACTTCTTATACATTCTTCACATTCCCTTCCTTGGCTATGAAGAGGAAGATTGATTTTCAATTCTTTGTTCCAATTTTTCAGATCACCTAACTTAATAGAGTTAGCCCTGCTCACATTTAAGATCTGCTCCTGGAGTGTGAAGCTGAATGACACACACCACATCCATTTCTCGTACCCCACAGTTGTGTCTCATCTCAAATAACTGAACTCCTACAAGGCTGCATCCCAACATCCATACATTCTATCCTGTCTCACTCCTAAAAAACATTATTCTATAGTCCTCTTCCAGTCATTCTCCTCCTGCAGAAAACAAAGAAGCTTTCGTAATAACTGCTGATAGCCTTTGTGTTCATTACCTTCCTTCTCAATGCTTCCCTAGCTTGGCCTTAAGTTTGTATTTTACAGCCACACAATTTTGAGCCATGATTATTTGCATCCTCCCTTGAGCGAAGGAGAAAACTTCTCCATCTGTGGTAATTTGTGTTGGCCTAGAAATCAACAGAAGCATTTTGAGGGAAACAGAAAAGTCCTTTGTGAGTAAAAGTCTAAAAGACAATATAAGCTACTTTTCCTGAACAGATTATTATAATTTTTCTATGACTGGAAATACTGACTTGTGAAACTTGTAGCTTTTTCACAATCCTTTGATACTTCCTATACCATTAGATGAGCTTAACTGTCAAATTCATTTGAAGAAAATAGACTTGTATGTGTATTAATTTAAAATTACATTCTGAAGTTCAGTTCACTAATCAGGTATTACCCTGCATAAATGCGTACCGATAAATAGAAGAACAAGGAAGAAAGAATTTCCCCAGGAAACAAAATGGAAGCACAGTGCAAGTGTGCATACAGGAGAATGAAGGATTGTGAGGAGAGCTATTGGCTGCTGACTTCTTGGCAACACAAAGCCGGGCAAACTATTTCTCAATTCACATTTAGACTCAGAAAGTGCCCCTTAAGGATGCTCTCCTGAAATGCACCCAGGAGGGATATACAGAGTGAGTCAGGAAATACTGACATGAGGTAAGGATACCTGCCAGGGTTAGAAATGAAATTTCCCTCTGCCACCTCTGAAAAGGCAACTCTGAAAACACAATGGAGCTGGTAGGGAGAAAAATACATATCGTTCTTTATTGTTTTAAGTCATTACTTTGCACACTATCTGCTTTTGGATGAATACATAATGCCCTGCTCTGGAGAAGATAGCTGTAATTCAGTGTAATCTCCTTCTGTCATGAGCTTCTCTAGTCAAGAATGAGAGGACCTATAGGTACCAAATTAGCTTACTGGGACATGATCCTTATAGATCTTATAATCAGGTCCCATCATCAGAAGTATGAATAAACTCCCCCCCCACCAACCCCCCCCCCACAAAACACAAAAACAAAAAACAAAAACCCACAAACACACAAAAAAAAAAAACAAAAACAAAAAAAAG
>JANHGL010016793.1:14142-81761 GCA_024611195.1 Ceyx melanurus
ACAATTCTTAACTGAGCAGCTACCCATATAGTTCTGATAATCAGTCCCCCTCACCACAAGAGTGAATAACCTCCCCCCCCCCCCCCCCCCAAAAAAAAAAAAAAAAAGGCAGATACCTAAATCAGTACAGAAAACAACAAACATTTCTGGTTAGGCAATACCTAGGCGGGCTATAAGAAGGATAAAGATATGTGACAGTTAACCTGCTAATACAGCAGACTTAAACAGCCAGTAACCTGTGGTTCAGAAAGAAACATTGTACAACTATGTCAAATTAATCTTGTTTCCTAACAAAACTCTGCAGATATCCTGTACAAAATAATAAACTATATTTAATAATACCTGTGTCTAGAGAAAGATCTATGCAATTACTGTCTCTTTTCTTCCTGATGAAAATGCAAATGAAACCATTAATAGTCTGTAAAAGAGACTTACCTAGAAGTAAGCTAATGTGCATCCTGCTTTAAGCTAAAAAAGAGAAGATTGTTCCATAAAATTCATTGATGTAAAATCTAAATTTTTTATTTTGGAAATGTGCCTTGAAACATTAATCTTTCTCTTAGGAAAAGAGCATTTCTTTATATCCTAGTACGATGACACCTGAAAAAAAGGTTTTTTTCCCTGCAGAACCCTAAAGTTATGCTCATATCACAACCTAAGCTTTTATCTCAGAAACAGAATGCAACTTAACAGGATATTGAATATTGCTGCAATGCAGAACCACATATTTAGATTCTATGCAGGAAATATACTGTTGCTGCAAAACCATGTGATGGAAAAAAAAAAAATACCTGTCTTTCCTATAGCCTGAGAAGTGAATAAAAACCCTAGAGTTTGCAGTTTGCTTAGTGTATTAACCTATAGACCTCAATATTGTAAAGTGAAAATATGGATCAACTCCGACACTTCATTTTCATAGGACAAATAGAGTTTGGATTAAATATTTCTCAGGAATCTGAGGGAAATCAATAGTGTTTACAGAACTAGTAAAGCTTAGTTTGGATGCTGAATCTTAAACCTTTAGTTCATAAGTTCTTATCAGGAAAGCTGTTAAGGTAAATCTTCGTTCCTAGAGTTTTGATCTTGTCTCTGTGACTCCAGTTGTGAATGTAACAAGACTTAAGGAAAAAAAAAAGTGAAACCAAAACTGACTTAATGTGTTTTATAGATTTTCTGTCACCAAATTATTATTACTGGTCCCTTGTTGACACTATTGCACAAAGATGTCTTAAATGCAACTTCAAACCATTTGATTGAGATTTTTCTATAGCACTGTTAACCCCCCAGGTAATTGTCAGTAACCGCCCTGGAATATTGAGAGACTCTAAGAGACAAAAAAACCACAAACATTCGATGATCTGAACTGAAAATAGATCTTCTCCGCTCTGTGATAATCAAACACAACACTGCAAACACTTCCACATATACACGGTAAAGGAAGATTCACATGAAGGAATGATTTAATATTTAAGATAGGTGGGTAATATATTAAGATAAGGGACATTACCAAAATTAAATTTTAGAGAGGAATCAGTGATTGATAGTGTGGCATCAATAACAGAATTAAGCGCATGTCTGCTTTTCATAGTGCTTGGTGATTATTTTCTTTTTCAAGTTCTTCCTCTGAACCACTCATTTGGAAGGAAAGAAGAGCACTGGAGTGAGAAATGACTTAATTTACATGCTTGCAGAACTTCTTCTCTGTATGGTGATAGTGCTGTACACTGTAATCAACAGCAAAAACATCGGAGATTAAACAATGATCTCACAGGTCATGCACATAACTGAGAAGTTGCAACAATTTTTCATCTGTGTGGAACCCTGGTAGTCTCCTAGGTACTGAACAGTGAGCTGCAGCAGCAGGGATGTGGAGGCTTCTTTAATAAAACCCCTATAAGCTAATGGAGACAGAGCCCCTTTGCTGGTTGTGAGAAGACAGACTCTGAGATGGGAAGTCCATGAAGGATGAGCAGCTGATATGAAATTATTTCGTTCAGAGCTGGAGCTCATGGAGTGTGCACCACTGACTAAAATGGGACATGGCTCAAGTGAAAGCTTTACTGATGTAGCATTTTCCCTTAGCAGCGCCACCAACAAATTAAAGATAACTGCTTAGCTACAGAGAAAACTTAAAGGAGCCAAGCACCACTCTCTGGGCTTTTTTTCCCCCCCATCACTACTAAAAATCAGAGAAGCCATCAGAGGCACAAACTTATAAGTGCACCAGATTAATTTATACTAGATCATTCTGTGAAATAATTAAAATGGACTTTTATAGTCAGAGGGGAAAACAAGATGTAAGTGATTAATAATTCTTTAATAAGAAAAAATATACTGGCTTACTAATAGCTTTAGTGTGGTTAATTAAGGCTCTAGTCTGCAGAAAATGGTAACCTTTTAGAAAGTGGACTCAACTTTGCAGAATGAAAGCAGGACTGGGAGATAGTAATAATGGTTTCCTAAGTAGGGAAGGCTAGCGGATACTGTAGAGGCTGTAAAAGTAATTGTGCTTGTGCTGTGATATCCCAATAATTCTTCACAGGATTTAGAGAAAGATAATTTGGTCAAATGGAAGATAAAAACTTAAAAGATTTCATCCAGAAGAATAGCAGACTTTGTAAAACTTGCAGAACAGTTCTCAACAATAAACTCTGGATATTAGACATGAGGAAAAGAAGCTTTGAGTATCCAGAATGTTCCAAATAGACAAAATCTTTCTCTTGATACATTATTACTCATTATTTTACAGTTTCTTTTCCTATTTAGATGAATTTTTAAATTAAAATTACTTACTTAAATGGGCTTTTATTTTTTTTTTTACCTGTCCAGTTACCCTGAAGTTCTGTTTATGGCCAGGAAAACATTGCTTAGTGAGCATCTTGCATCAAAGGCAAAGAACTATAATAATTTAAGTGCTTTTCTGGATACCATCATTTAACTGTGTCTGTTTGCTTTATCTTGGCTGCAGTTCCCATTACACTGAGGCCAACAGCACCAGGCTTAAAAGAGCTCCAGCAATGTAAGGGCCAGCTACGAAACAGCTGAGCCAAGAGAAGAGTAGTTGTGAGAAAATAGATGGTAGAGAATGACAGAGGTGTGGAGGCCATGGCAAATTGGCAAATGGAAACAAAGAAGGCAAACATTCAGATACCCAAATCATAAAGAAAGTAGAAAAACAGAGTCTTCAACAGAAAATGAATTATCTATACATTATATATATTATCTACCTGTACACCAAGCCAGCTAACACCAGTTTACATAATGGAGCTGAGCAGAATTCATGAGTCTTGGCATCCAGAAGCCTAAACCTTTAAACTTATTATGTGACCACCACTCCAGCTTGATGTATGACAACTTTCTTCTTGGGCAGGTGATACCTATGGCATGCAGAAGTTCAGTTCTCCTTGCTCTTGGAGGGGACCCTGCTCTGCAATGGAGTCACACACTGCTGCTTTAGTTCCTACAGAAGCCTTAATCTCAGCCAACAAGGACAGGAGCAGAAGAAACTGTTAGTGCATCAAAGGAAACTGCTTTAAACATGTTCTGCTATCCTGCTGTATAGTCATGGTTTGGATTAGGAAATAATAGGCTGTAGGCAGCCAGGAGTCAGAGCTGAGTAAATTTTTAACATCTTTAAAAGGCAGGCAGCAGGCTTAGAAGCTGTGCATAATTTATACCCCTATATCATCTTCCATCTCCTGATAACCCAGAACTGTGAACCCAGGAACTGAAGGAACTGCTTAGAAGCATCACTGCAGAACTACGTCTGCTGGCTGTTATTGATTGAAACAATTCAATTTGGTTTTGTTCTTAATCTCACATCATAAAGCAATGGCACCCAAACTGCTTTTGCATGGGATTGACAGTGTAAGTTTTCAGGGAAATAAACACGTTTTGCAGTTCCTAAATGCGACATTAATCTTGTTCCAGGATATTCTTAAGGCTGACAACTTTTCATTATTATGCTTATCATACAGTGTACAGTGAACCAAGCTTTAAAGCAACTACAGGCAGACCTAAGTCACAAGTTTAAAGTTAGAAAATGGCTAAAGTTTGTTACTGCCTGGATATAGAGTTTTTATTCTTATTCTTCAGTGAAATCAGAAAGAATAGAAAATAACCCATTATATACTGGGAAAAATAGCACAGGGGCTCATGATTTATTTCAATTCTCATCTGTTTAAAATGTTTGTGCTGCTTTTAAGAGTTTTTTTTTTTGTTAGATATAAAGCTAGAAAATATTAAATAGAACAGTTTAGTTTAAATTTTCGTTTTTTCTTTAGTTTGCTTTATTGCATTACACTTAATTTATAAAACTTGGTGATTTAAATTTTCAATTAGAATTTTAGATGTAAAGGGAAAGTGAATAGCATAAAATATTTGGTTGAATATCCAAAATAATGGAGATTACCAGGATCTGCCACATGTTAAAATATGTTATCTTAACCACAAAATAAAACCCCAAAACAACCCATACTATATATACATGTTCTTTGAACCAGGTTTCTTTGTCACTTCTAGTAGAATTACCTTTTCTATTCCAAATCTTTATTTGTGTCTGAAAATGGCTTACAATCGATACTTACTTGGAGATGACATGATTCAAAAATATGATAAATCATCAGCATTAAAAGCATAATTTTGCCTTCCTAAATTTCTTTTGCCATCAATCTTATCTGTAGATAACTTTAAATGATCATAAAAATGGATATTTTTAATGTAGTGTTTCTAAGAAATTCCTCCTGAAAGACTTTGCCCAGAGACAGAGAGAAGGAATCTGGGGTAACAGGTTTTTAGGACTGAGTTTCTTCTGTCACCCATTCTGTAGGTTTCTGTCTGCAAGGTGTTAAGGATGTACCACTATTACATATTTCCTTTCTGTAGCTCTACCTCCACAAAACTTCCAAGCTATTCTTTGATGGACAGGATTAAAAATACACCCAATTCTAATTACACCAGAGGATCAAAAATATTACCACACAAAATTGCCTATGCACAGCAAAGTATGATTTGGGCAGAGTTTCCCATTGTGACAGACACTTAATGATCATGCCTCGCTGGTTTGTGCACAGTGGAGTTCCTCCTGCTATGAGCAGTTCAGCTGAAATCCATTTGGCAGCAAAGTCTGCCAAAGGAGCAATTTAAAAACAATGACTTGCCAAGTGGCACTGGAAAAAAAAAAAAGGTATATAAAAAAAGAAAGTAAATTTTATTTAATAAATCTCACCCGAAAGACAGATCCAAGAGGAACAGATGGCTTAGGTGACTGGACACACTTTTCTAAACAACTGAATACCATGCAATGTATTTTAAAAAATGCTAGCAAGCCACATGTTGATGCACAGGAAAGACCCCTAAACCTCAGGACTCAGCCGGTTCTCTTCTTATTTTCTTTTAGTTTGACAGCCTGAATTGTAATTTTCAGTTCTGTCTTTGGTTTCTGATTAGGCTTCACCCTACTGTTTTTACCATACTTCACTGGCAGTCAGTAATACAATTCTGATCATTACTTATCATGATGGAAGAATGCTCTGTGTCCTGCTCCTGGCCATGGCAGCACGTCTGTGCTGCTGTCTGCGCTGCATTCTGCAGTGCGCCCTTTATTGATCCGAAAGCCGATGGCCGTCCCTGCGGATAAGGAATCTGGAAATGGCAGAGTCTGCTCCCAGAGTGCACAGGATCCTGCCTGCAGAACTCATTTTTGGCATCTTTGTCTACATTAGCAAAACATCGGTTCTGGCCCAAAGTCCTTCAGGCAGTCAGCAAGCCAAATGCACAGAGAGAAAGGCAGACATTACTCATGGGCACATTCAAAACTGGTGTTTTAAAGCCTGAGAGTTTATATCCTAAACGTAAAGGACATCCTATAGCCTTCCTCTAGGAGCAGAGATGTTATTAAGACACTGGTGCAAGAGGTGAAGTGCTCTGCTCCCTAAACATTAAGGATTCATGGTTTTACAGGGAAAAATCTTAAACTAAATCTAGAAACTAATGACTGGCTGGACAAATCCAGAAGATTGACACGATCCATTTCCTATGGCAATTCCCTCCAAAGAGGTGAGAGTCTAAAGATTCTACCATGCCTTGCCCAACAGCTCTGCAATGCATTAGTTAACAGCACTGAGTGACACAACAAACTGTGTTATTCTGGGACATAAAGGAAGTCATGGAGATTTTCAAGTAGGCAGATGTGGAAAAGAAAAAAAAAATCAGTTTAATAACATTATCTCTTTACAGAGATTAGAGACCAATCTGGCTGCACTCTGAGAGTTCACATCACTTTGGTAACTGCTCAGCTTAGCTTTACACAGAATGTAAAGTTAAGTTTGGTACAAGTTGTTCTTGTATTCCAAGTAGTATCACTTTTATTAAGTTTCCACCATCTATTTTGCACCCACCAAATGAGACTAGTTGTAATTTGCAAAGCACTACTTATGCTGACCATTAAAGAGGAAATGCAGAGTCATCAGACTCGGCCAAAAAAGGAATTTTTGGAATTAGTTTTGTCCCCTGGTAGTCATACAACACAGGTCACATTCAAGGCCAACAGAAAAATGAGCAAGAAAGGTTAATTCCACTGTCTGTAATGAGGTGCTTCTTCAGTATCAGAACTATCAGACAACATTAATATTTATATCCACTTTTTTTTTTTTTTTCTGAAAAATCAGTATAAAGCTCAAACTATCATTTCTACATTTTTTATGTTTCTTTCATTAGGGAGAAGAAGATGGAGATAAAACCAGTCTGAAGAAATTGCCTTGGCTGGTTCAGAAGCAATGGACCATTCTGTGATGATGGCAGGACTGTAAGTGACCTTCAACACTGGCATCACAGCCCCAGGCATGGCTTGCTGGGCTCTGCTGGGATGGTTGAACAAGCCATGGGAAAGCAATGATCACTGAGAGGGCTCCATTTTTCTGATGGATAACAAATATTTACAGTGTCTTAATTCTAGAAATGATGATGGAGTCAACTCTTTGTCTTTGACTTTCACTCAGAAATCCTTGGTTTCTGCAGCTAGTTTAAACATGCCTAAAATTGGTGTTGGCCTCTGAAACATGTGAGTTTACTTTTTAGTGAAAATAAACCACTTAGGGTATAATTAACAGGATGAGTAACCTAGAAATGCAAAGCAATATGAAAATTGTGCTATTTTGTGTCCTAATTTACAGTGACTCAACTATCTAAAGCATCATAAAAAGGTGAAATATATGGTATTTCAAGCTCCATATGACCATCACTATATTACATTACAGAAATAAGGAAACTAACAGACGTATTAGAATAGTTTGAGGAATAACAAGCCTCTACAAACAAGAGCTAAATCTTAATGGTGGTGTGTTTATGTTAGTATAATTTCTTTTTCATTTTTTCTTGGTATTATTTATTCTTTGAAGAAGAGGTGAATATGGAGTATTTGGCTGATATATTTTAATCTATATATCGTATCCATAACAGTACTATTATTATAAAAGTACCATCCCTTAACCAGAATTGTTGAGAGCTTTAAATGCTGGGTTATGGTAGGAAAGAAATAGTACCTGCATGCTGAGAAGACTTTGCTGTCCTTTCTTATTTTTCTGTGAATACATAAAGATGTCATCTCTTTCCTTTCAATCCAATACCTTCCAGAGAAAAAAAAAAAGTAACCCACAGTATCAGAAAGCATTCTTCATGAGCAAGTATGCATTGTTCTTTAAAATTGATCTTTATCAGAGATTAATGTGTTAAATTTTCTGTTTATACAGTTAATAAAAAGCAATGTTTGTATTTTTTTCTCCCTATAGAAATTACTAAACCTAAATTTGGACATTAAAATATTATGAGGAAAGCTAATGCTTAGAAAGATATTCCCAAAGTGATATGAAATAAGCAGTGCACCAAATTTTTTAAAATACAGTGCTGAGTAGTGAACACTTGATGAAATTCTGTTTAGGACTAAAGCCATATTTTAGAAAAGCCAAACTGTTTATACAGCACAACCACAAGGAAATATGAAGGTGACATTGTTTACTCTACATCCATCCATCACTAAGATAGAAAGCTGTTTCACATACGCATAAAGCACAATAAGCATTGTAAATCTGCACGTTAGATTTCACACATATATAGTAAAGGGTTGTTTATTGCTTCCAAATTATTTACTGACAATATTCAATCATATATGGCCTGTGACTAAGAACTTTTTACTTAATGTCTTTGAAACTCAAGCGAACATATCTATTTTTCTGTGTGAAATCTACCTGCTATCTGAAACCAGTATTACAAACTCCTAGCATTAATATCTGAGCTTCTAATCATAATGATTATTTTTAGGACACGTATTACAAATAAAGTGAGTGAGCTTGAAGTTAACAGCGAAAAGATTCAGCGTGTTAAGTGACTGTTAAGTGCTTTCAGTGCAGTTCACTGAATCTCCTGATTGAATCAAGCAATGTTGCCCCAGCTGAAACACTGTAGAATGGCAGTGTCAGGGTGAGGAAGGCAGGAGTGACAGGAGCCAGGTCTGAATTTAGGAGACATAAATTCTCATTTCTCTTCAAGCAGAGAAAGCTCAATGAGGCACTAGCTTTTACTTATGCTTCCAAACAGCAAACAAAAGCCCAGTTTTGTTAGCTTTGTTAACCAGAGATAAGCACAAACTTTCTGTCAGGGAACCTGCTATTTTATCCTCTAGATTTTTCTGTGCAATGTTGTTCTCCTTCCAGTGAAGGGTTCCAGCTCTTCTCTGACACAACCCCTTCCAGAGACCAAGTAATGAAGCAGCAGTTCCTGTGGCAGCAGTGCTGCATTTTCGACCTACTGCAGACACTGAGGGTCAACCACCCTTCTTAACTCCACCTAAACCTGCGTGCAGCAGTCACATCTTGCAAGAGCAGACTTGTGACCCCTTGCACAAACACTAGTCCTGCAGAAAAGAACAGTCTCAGTCCTGAGGTTGCTCTCCGGAGAAGACAAGAGTCATGAACACTCTAATCATAAAGGGTGGTTTCCAACGCACCCCTGTGCTGGCACCCTCAGAGAGCTGACAAGTCTCATGGTGACACAGGGCTTTCCTCAATGAAACCACCAGATTTGTCTTTCTTTTAGGGCAGAAGCTGTTTGTTCACAGGAGTGTCTGGTCTAGGGCAATATCTTTCCAAAATTACACTTTGAAAGCTGCAGTGCTGTGTAATCTTTCTAAATAACAGTAAATGTACGTTTGAAGCTTAATATTATGTTCAGAATTGCTTCTGTGCACATATCTCTGGGATGGTAGGAAGATGATAGAAAGATCGTTTCTAAAATAAAGTACATAGAATTTTACAACTGAAGGCTCAAAACACGATTCAGTTCTTTACCATTGATTTTCCCACAGCTTTAGTTTTTTGATACTGCATTTTTGATGTCAGTACTTTACAGTAAGTAATAGTGAGAGCATCAGATTTGTGTGGGATGAGTGACATACCTTGTAATTGGATACAGTTGAGCATAGACCACAGATAATCAGATGTATCATACTGAACACTGAATAACATACTGACAAATCTGTTGTACAATGATATGTAGATCTGGATTTCTCCTACTTTTTGAGAGTGCATTTTCTGATACATATTCCTCAATGAAACCCACTGGACTGGCATCTGCAGATTTTCTTCTGGACAGAAGCATTAGAGTTGACCATAATTACTCGTTTCACTAGCTATTTACTCTTGCTGTCACTGATTACAGACACTTTTCAGTGTCCCATCCTGAAATATGAGATGCATATGCCTAGTAACACTTTTTCTGACATTTTGATATTCTTTTAAAGAATTTTTGACACTTCTGGGAATTATAACCAGTGGAAAAAGCAGCAGTTACAGACCATGAGGGATGAAGATCTGTTTCAGATCTGTCAGCCTCTTTGGTATTTGCAGTTTGGAAAAGAATCAGTAGTATCTGAAAAAAAAGTGTTTCTTGAGCTAAGACTAAATCTGATTGTCTATAAACAACAAATTCATTGTAGGAGAATATCAGGAGAGAAAAGGTAACTGTGCACATCCAGTTTGTGAACAGGCATTTTTTGCAACATTTTCACCAAAGCATGAAAATCAAATGAAATAAAATTAATTCCATTCAAACACAACCACTTACTTATTTTTTATGTTAGATTTATATATAGCCTGAATCTCAAAAAAAGTAAGTCCAGAATGCATTTGTGCTTTCTCATTGTTGTGTAAGGTTATCTACATGTCTGTGTGACATACATTAATGCTTTTGCTGCTGTAAATGTTCTGCATTAGCACTCAGAGTGTATATTAGCATCAGATGCAATTCAAAGTTTTCACCTGAATGATATAAAAATATAGCATTTAAAAATGCTAAGGTTCTAATTTCTTTATTCTGTACCTATGAACTGTGAATCTGCAGTTACCTGCACTGATGTGTCTGGAGAGAATATGACATATATAGAGATAATCTGACAGCACTTGCAATACTAATGAAACAAGCTCCACAGTTGGTCTCAGACATGTAAACAAAAATATGGGAAAGGCCTCTTTCATGGACATCCAGGATGAGTAGGGAAATTTAGATAAATCCTCTGCTGCCTAAATTAAACTGACTACACTTTTTTCCCCCTCTGTGCTCATATGTCCCTTCACTGCCAAAACTACTGTACCATGAATTCTTCCCTGTCTTGCATTCATTAGCCAGGCTTTACTTGATTTCCTTTCACCACAAATTGTTGTTCACACTTTGTGCTTCTGATCTTTTTTTTTTCTTTCCTCCCCCCACTTGCTCTTTTCCTGCCTCTCTGATCTTCTGCCTTCTGAGCTTCTCACATTGCTATTTTTGCCATGTCTCTATGCTTAGAAACATTTCTCATTCCTTGTTCATGAAAGCCCTGTCTCCTTCTTTTAAAAACCAATTTCTTTTATCAGGAGTTCAATATTTATTTTTATACCAAAGCTATTTTAATCTCAGATGATAAAATTTATTAATTTATACAAACTAAAACTGTAATGAATGCATTTTATTTATTTTTCTAAAGAAGTGTCATAAGTCTTTTATGTATCTAAAAATAAAGTTTTATGTACATTTTCCATAAAGATGGTGAATCATCTCAGTTCTTCCCAGCACACACCAGGGACCTACACAGCTGTCTTTCAAATGGACAGAAAAGGGTGCAGAGAGATACGGGTCTCTGATTCATTTGGAATAATGCTGATTATCAGTTTCATTCTACATAATTTTTAAACCCAACAAGATGGTTTCACATTTAGCATTGCAGCAAAATATTTATGCTTTCATTGATGCTTACATTGATACTTACGGTATCCTGTTGCTCGTAAGGCACAAGAGGACAAAATGAACACTAAGATGAAATACCAGAATAAATGAAATATGAATGACAAAGGATTGAAATCAATGTGAATTAAGCAATCAGGCAGATATGTGAATGGTGACTGTGTTGATACAAGCATTATAATTGGTTTGGTATGACTGCTTTCCTGTAAAAGAAGAGATTAAGAGACTGGAAAAGAATAGAAAAAAAAAACCCAGAAAGGTTGAAAAAGTCAGGAAGACATGAGGAATTATGACACTGGGAAAAATGTCAGGAAGATCTAAGTCTTGGGAGACAAGCTTTTAAATGGTCCTTGGAACCAAGTTGCTTTGACTTTGAACTCAAGAACGGAATGGCTACTTCCTAGTCCATATGAATTTAGGTTGGTGAGAAACACTGCAATTGCTGAATATTCACAAAGGTGAAGGAACTAAAGGTCAGACAGTGTCAGCAGGTTTTGCTGCGAGCAGATTTACATTTGAGTCATCAGAAAAAGACAAAGAAACTTTTAGTGACTGTCAGAATCTCTGTATCTACAACATTTTTTTTTTTTTTTTTTTTTTTGAACCAAAGAATGCTTTATTTTACTGCCATTCATACAGCTACGGTGGTTATACTGCTAGAAATTTTAGTAGGGGGGCTGCAGACTGATGCTTGAGGCCAAATCTGTATCTGGGTTTCTGCAGAATTTCTTAAGAAAATTTCTAGCTGTGCAGTCATAAGTCAGAACCTGATTTATGTTGTGGGACCATGGCTGCTACAGCTGCCTCCTCCCGGTTCTTACGCGTGTGGTCTGGTCGATACAAGATCTGCAAAATACTGCTGATGGTATCATGGATGTTATATGTAGCCTGTCATAAGAAAGCCAACTTCTTCTCTACTAAAAAACACGTTTATGTGAAAAAGAAGGCAACAACAGAGGAAATAATCCAGAAGTTTTGACCCAGATATTCCAAACATAATGTACTTTTAGATTGCAAAAATAATATCCATGCCTTTTTGTGCTGTTACCTTCTACAAGAAAAATAAACCATAAATGTAAGAGTCTTATTTTTTAATTTAGATTTTTCTTTGTTGAATTTTAGTAGAGCAAAGACACCATAGAAAAGTGTACAAGCCAACAACTATGTGTAAATATGTATATATTCTGTGTATCCATGTTTGAAAAGTGGCAACTGAGCAGTCATAATTTCTGATGGATTGCCTAAACAATATTCCAAAGCCATATAAAGTCTGCAGCCTAGGGATCATTTCTGTTCCGGCAAAGACAGCAGCATCTGACACATTGGAATTATTTTATTAAATTGATGAGAAAAACAATGAAAATCCTGACTGACAAGGACAATCCATGTTGAATAAAATATCTTAACAAAATGAATTTTCTTAATACTCTGATCAAAGTGTTATTTCAGTTTTCCTTTAATTTGCAGCACTTCCATCATCTGTGTGTGGAGAGCAGAGCAAGAAATCATCTCAGTTTACTGTAGTCATGTAAAATCTAAGAATTGGGTGTCAAAAGTGAGGCAACCACTCATGCCCCTCCTGCTGTAATTGACAGAATGGCAGATGTATCTCTAGAGAATCATTTATTATATACACCTTGGAATTAGATCCGTCATTCTCTAGACATGTTTATTTCTTTATACTGACTACTGAGAAATCCTAATCTATTTTTTTGCACCTAGAATCAGGAGAAATGATTAAAATCCTTTCTTTAAACACAAATGGTGAAATATTTAGAAGCTCTCCAACAGCATTAATAAAATCTGGCAAGGAGACATACTTGACAAGACAGACATTCTGACATATGTTCTGTTTAAAGGTGATATAACACCTTTTCTTGTTTTATATATTGTACTAATAATATAGTATAAAATAATAATCAATATAAATCCAATGAGAAGCACCAGGCAACTCTTCTTCATTAATTATATTCCATCTTTTTCCATGTGATCTTATATGCAAATAAAACAGAGGGCATTTAAGAATTATAATTTAGGAAGAGCTTCAAAGTACAAACCATTAATGTTGAATGTAAGTAAACATATCAATACAGACTACTACTAATGATTTGTCCTCAGAATTCCAAATTACTGAGTAAGTCTGAAGCATCATGAGAAAAATTAATGTGTCATACTGCTTGACATTTTCCTTAGCAGTAACTAGGCTCCAAGAACATGTGCTGGGTCAGTCAGATTTGCAAATCATAGGAAAATAAGGGATCCTTTGAAATAATGTTATATTTCAAATATATATTAATTGTATCATATGTTTTTAATTTGTAGCCTCTTAATATCCAGTGGTTTCCCCTAGCATTTTGAAACACATTTAAATGCTCTAAATTATATGTAATTTTGTTATTTCCAAATATAAAAATATGTAATGCTTCCTGTTCTCCAGTTATAAAAAAAAATTAAAAAAAATTGAACATTCAGTTGTTACAGGTTCCTAGAGCTAAAATATTAATCCAAATGGACAATAATAACCAGATACTAGTCTAACAGTGCATGATCCATTGTAGGCATATATGGAAAATATTTATAATTGAACTATATGGAAGTTGGGACTCAGGACTGATATATAGAGAAATAACTGAACTGCACTCGGGTTCACTTCCATGGCAGACACCATGAGTGAGATCAATAGTGAACAACAGGCTCCTGCCAAGGGTGGTACTCTTGGCTTCTCTGTCCTCATTGCCACCCACCCTGCAGTGCCCAGCTGAAGTACTATTTAAGATATTACTTAGCTAGCAACCAGTGAAAAAATCTGTTTGGTGACAATTTGTCTTATCTGTCAAATTTTTGTCTGTCAGACCAAAACTGGTTTTCTGTATTTACTCATAAACTTCTCTTCTATACAAATAACTGTGAAAAAAAAAAAATATCTTGAAAGATCTTGAAACATTCAGGAATGAGTCTTGTCACTAGATATAGTATGCTACACACATACTTTTTATGATCACATGCTTTTGTATAATATTTTTTAGAAATAAACCTCAGGCATGTTTTGTATTCTCTACTGCAGAGTGCAGTCTTTAAACACTGGCATTTATTCAGCATATGATTTAGATATAGCTAACATGACTGTGTTACCACCAACTAGGAATATAGTCAGGAAGATAAAATTTCTTAAGGGTGAATTCTTTAACAAAAATACAGCACATCCACATATGCAGACATCTTCTTAATAAAAAAAAAAATTACATTCTGTGTATTGAACCTGGGGTAATGGTGAGGGAACTACTTGAATGTTATATTGTACACCATGGTCACATGTTTTCATATTTAAAAGCATTCTTATGTGCCCCCTCCAGAAAACAAGCCTTACTCAGTACTGCAGGAGATCTTAGAGATGAGCTGTTCTTTGTTTTAGAGAGAACACTTTAAAAAATATTTGAATTAAAAATTTTCAGTTTGGTTTTATGACAAATACATTAAATTACTAACCACCAATTGCATATTTGAACACTGATGGCTCTATGATGACTATTAATTTGTTTGCAACAGATTGGTTTGGCTCTTAGGGATCATTGTGTCTATTACAGGGAAGTGAAATGGCTTTCTTTGCAGGAAGAGGCAGTATCCTTCAGTGTGCTTAGAGGATTCTTCTTGTGCAATGTTTTCATGGTTTGGTTTGTTGATTTTTTTTAAATAATTTAATGCTGGTCCTTCAAACGATGCAACTTGATGTTTCATGTAGTACATTTACTTACTGCAAAAGGAACTATTAGCTAGCTAGCTAGCTAGTGAGACAATATACCTTGCAGACTATGTATGTTTACTTTAATCTGATTGCTAGAAATAATTTTTATAATTGTCTCTTCAAGGTTTCTTTCCCTTACTCCAAATTAATCTAGTATAAGCAAAGTAAGTGTGTTTTAATGAGATCTGCTTGAAATATTCACATTCCTGTTGCACATGTGAAGTGAAAATATAAAAGGAGGGTGCAATCTTCAAAAACAATCTGTACAGGTTGAACTGTTTGAGTAGGGCAAAGGCCAAGGCTACATGTGAAAAACCCATCCAGAATTACCAAGCCTTGTGAAAGCCCTTCCATAAGAATATTTCTATTCTAGCAGAACTAAAAGCAAACACAACAATAAAATGGAAAGTTCGTGTTTTTCTACTTGAATATTTAATCACATAGAACTATATACTGATAGCAGAATACCTTTATATTTTATGATATGCTTGAATCCTCAGCTCCCATCTTTATAAAACTAAAGGAAATTTTCACCTTTTGAATAAAATAGCTCAGGTTAGATGACATTTGTCTAAATTTAGATGCCGAGATAGATGTGTAGATTAAAAATGAACAAAAAGAAATTTCTGTAAAAAACCTCTTGAGATCTTAATGAAATGCTCATTTTTTATATATAAAATAAAGCATAAGAAGTCAGGCTGAAGCTGGTGAAATATACAATTGTCATATCTCATGAGTAAGCTATCACTTTTTCATGGCATTTGCTATGACACATTTGACCTCATACGTATTGGTTTTGCTACGCTAAGAAAAGGTGATTGATTGCAGTAGCTAGCTCCTAGTAGTCACTGAGGAAGGGGGAAAAAAGTGTCTTCTCCTGACCTGATAATATGATTATATTCTACTAGTACTATATAATACCAGTAACTGAAACCATACTTGTTCCATTAAATTCCCATGGGATTTCACTCAACTGAGTGAAACAATATTCCTTTATTTCCAAAAAGAAATAGAAGTGAGAAAAAGAGCAAAACCCCTGCAAGACAAATGGCTCTCTATATATGGATTTTATTAAATCTCTCATTACAGTAGAGCATGTTCCTAGGTGCCACTTTCTCGTGTAATTTTTTTGTACTAGTACTGCTATGTTTTTCATTCAAATAATATGAAAATAAGAAAAAATGCAGGTTTTTTATCAGTGATGTTTTAAAGTCAGGGAATATGTCTATATTTTGTATAGATATAAATTGAAATGCTCTGTCTGTTAATTCTATATACACATCTTTGAAAATATTTATAAGAAAACATGATGTTTATTAAAAGCTAAGAAGGTTTTCAAGGCCTTTAGCCTAAACTTCTTAGCTTCACCCTTTCCTAGATGCTACATGTCTTTTGTGATGTTCACTAGCTCTGTTGATGGATTTGACAGAAGTTTTGAAGTAACATGTTTGTCCTAAATGAATTTCAAAATCTCATTTTTTTTATAATACCAGTTTAACATCATAATGTCCATTTAACATCAAAGCTTCTATTAACATTTCTGATTTCAGATAACTATTTCAGAGTAGATTTCACAATACTTACAAGTGTATTTTCACATTATTTTTACAGATGTTCTGTTATAATTATTTTTTCACCATCTTTATTTTGTTTACAAACCAATTTGAATTGTTTCTAATTAAGTATTTACATAATAATAACAAAACTATTAAAACAATTTCTAAATCACTACACTTCTTTCCCTTATTTATATTCTTTACATTTGAATACATTTTGTCTACCCTGATTGCTCATTAAATCCATGACTTTATTAAACACAAAAAGCAAATTGCTGAACGCTAAAAAAAACCAAATTCCATTAAAACAAAAAATGAAAATATGCTGTTAAGTTCAGAATTGCAGTTAGTTAGGAGAGACTGAGCTGAAAAGTAAAATCACTGAACAGAATTATTTCTGTTCCAATTCAAAATGGGAGAATGAATAAAACCAATGTGTCCAAATCACATCTGTTGAGATCTCATGAGGTGTATTCTAGCAGTTGTCTGACTTGGATATTACAGACACAAAAAAGTAGTCAGGACATGCAGAAATGACATGCTAGAAACTTAGCTTTTCCATTTTTAATACTGAAATCTAACAGCATAGTTTTTGGGTTTTATTTGGGTTTTTTTGTGTGCGTGTGTTTTTTGTTGTTGTTGTTATTTGGCTTGTTTGTGTTCTTCCAATATTCTACTTAATACATTATTTGATGTAATTTATTCTTTGAGTATGTGTCTGCCTGTCTGCCTCTTTTTGGAGGGGGGAGGTGGAATAGCAATGCATAGTTTTCTACTACACTGCCTTATTTTGACAATTCTTTGCAGATACAAAACTGGCCTTGAAAACCTGTATGGGCACAGATAAAAATTATACTCCTGTGATTTTATTTTGATTACATTATTATTCTTTATGCCAACAACATGCAGCAATCACAACTGTGTTTTAAATATTGATATCCCATCATGTGGTCCACATGTTCAAATAGCTGCACGCAGTGGCACTCTGTGTGCTGTGGATCCCCATGGGCAAACTAATTGCCAAAAACCAAGGACAATACACAGGAGAAGTTAATTTCATATAACCAAGCTACATTTTTAAGGGGAATCATTTAGGTTTCCTCTACAGTTAATAGAGAGAGACCTAGGTCATTTCAGATAGAAACTAATCCCATCTTAAAAAGTTTTCTGCAGTGGGAATGACCAATGAAATCCTGCATTCAGTGCAGAGAAAGCCTAGTTAAACAGATCAAACACAACAGATTTTAACAAACAGAAGGGGGTAATATAAACCTTACCTGTATCATTTCTTTCTTTCAAAATTAAACTTTTGTGTTTGCTCAGAAAACAGTTGTTTTTTGTTTTGTTTTGTTTTGAACAATAATGCCTACAAATTAATTTCATTAATCACATCAGAGTTTTTAGAGACAGGATTAAACAAGCAACACTTTTAAATTCTAAAAGTTGGCCACTGATTTTAAAAAGCCATATGTACTTTTACATTTTCTAAATGATCTCTCAGACTGTCTGCTTCATCAAAGTTTGCAGATGGGGTAAAGCAGCTTTTAGAAGTTACATCCCTGTATTTTGTATAACTTAAATTTTCTCAGATGTCAACAGAGCAAGCACTATGCAAATGGTGAAATCAAATGTGATATACTTTGTGTCAAAATCTGTATAGAGAAGGAAATAAACTGACTTTCTAACTTGACTGCATTACTTACTAATTATCCCTTCCTCTACCTTATTGTTGCACAAAGATATCTGTGCTTAGGCAGCAAAACTTGAAAGGTTTCCATTAGATATAAAGACATTTTAGACATGTTACAGTTCCACAAGCTGCAAATCCTTATTGATTATTGCTTAGGAAGATCTAAGCAGCAGTTGAACAACAATTCTTAAGTCTCTCCTCAGAAGACTAAGCTAGTTTCCTTCCTTTACAGGTATCACATGTAATTAAAAAAAACAACCCAACAACTAAACAGTTAAATGGGATTATTAAAGATATATTTTAGTTCTCTCTTATTTTTTTCCCATTTTTTTTTTTCTTTTTGGTTTTGTATGGGTGTTAAAATGCTGCAGCAGGTGAATTTTCCTTCCTCTGGGAAAGTGAAGGTTCTCACCCAGCTGTGACCTTGCTGGCATTTGTTTGTAAAACAGTAGAAACATGTTTTGACTATGGGTGTTGTGGCACCCTAGCCAATCACCCCGGGGGGGTGGCTGATTTCTTGTCCAATTACCATGAAGTTAAAAAGGTATAAAAGAGCTATAAATTAATAAATAAGGGAAATCTTGGAATCTTGGTGGAGGAAATAGTCTCTGCTTCACTCTTTCTCCTCCTCCACCTACTGGCATATAAACAACAGTTTTGTTTTTTGTTTTATTTTCTCACATCCAGTTTCCTTTTGTGCAGTAGTAATTTTTAAATAGACAAAGACAATATCAAGGTGCAAAATTAAGGTGTTGGGAATTTTATGGATTCAGTATTGATAACAAAGGTGTAATTTTTTGCCCACAGTCCTTCTCTCTAGAGACTGCTGTAAGGTAGATCTTCCTGATCTCTGTTACCCAGAGCAGTCTGCCCTTTTTCATTTTCCCTCCCCTCTGATGCTTTGCCTGTCAGACATGCTCAGGGACTTGCAGCTCTCAGCCTTCCTCACTTCAGGATAAAAAGGAGGCTCTTTTTTGAATAAGGCTGGCTAGGCTTGGTCAAGCCCTTAGGGAAACAAGTTGTTCTTGCAAACTTTATGGATTATCCTGCAGATATGATGTAACTGAAATCAGATTTTCATGCCTTATAGTTGCTTACTATCTCTTAAACAAGATACATGAATATTACATGCAGAGTGACTAACAGAAGCAATCAGATTGAATCTGGAACAGTGTTGCATTAATACAGGATTCTGTTATCCTTAAGTATCTCAAATACTATTCTGGCATCAATAGCATTCTCTAAGATAAAAATTACCACTCAAAGTGAATAGCAACTGGCAGCAGAATCTGTCACTTGCTGTCTTATAGCTTATGTACTTGAAGTACATTGACTTTGCTTTTGATCTAGAAGTTCATTAAAGGAAGAGAACAAGCCAGGGATGTTTTATCATTTCACTCTTTCTTTTATAATGTTTTATAAATAAATGGACTCTCAAATCATGTTATCCTAAACTAACCTGCCAGCTGATGCAGTGTCATGTAGTTCTGGTATTCCAGAAGAAGGTGGCAGTACATGTTACTCTCTGAACCTCTCTACCTACACAGGATCTAATCGAATATCAGAGTGGAACTGATGCCGGTGCAAACCGAGGCAACTCCTCCATATTGTTCCTATCTAATGCTGAGAAGTAGCAGGGAAGTGCCATGGGAGTCATGGAGATTGCTTGCTCCATGGTCCAAGCAAGACTGATATGTGGCAGAGATAGTGGCCTTGAGTGACACTTTCATTTCTGCTTAGGCTTGTGCCAAAGCCAGAACGAAGCCCCTCTTTTGTTCAGCATTGCTGCCCTAGTCACAGTATTTCACTTACACAAAGACTTCAGATACTCTAGAGAATCTCCCAAATAGCACGTGCTACTTAAATGTCCTTTATTTGTAGTGGGATTACACTCTGAAACCTCCATCTTTGTTCAAATCAAGAAAAAAATACATTAAAAAAACCCAAACCCAAACCAAACGCCTCTGTAGAAACCTCCTCTTTGTGAGAAAAAGTCTCATTCTTCAGATATAGTGGAGAGAATAAGCTATAATTAATCAGAGATGCTACATGTAGAATTACTTTAGTAATTTTTGCCTTGTGCACTTTGAGTTAGCATTCAGAGGGGTTTTCTCAGTATAGAAGCATGCTAGACAAAGCTAAAATTAGCACAACATATATAAACAGAAAAGAAAAATGGATAAAGTGTTGGAGAAAAAAATAGCTAGTATTAGCAAAAAAAGGAAAGAGCTTGTCTTATCTTTTAATTAATGTGAACCAAAGATTTCAAAATCATGAAACAAATAAGCTGAAAATTTTCTGATTAAGCCATCAAGCTATTTAAAAAACAACCAACCAACCTGTGAAATGCTTTCATACTAAAAAGCTTTTCTCATTCTGTGTGATTGTTTGATTCTGTGTAAGCTTCTGCAAAAAGCTGTATTTTGCAAGGGGGATTAAAAAGGGTAACTTTTCCCAGAAAAATAATTTCAGATTGGAAACTGGATAAAGTGTGGCAATATTCAGTTTCATGGTGTTCCTTTATACACCAAAGCTGTAGTTTAGAATTCAGGTAAGTCTCTTCACTGAATATCTTTTGTACAGAACCACCACTGCAGCCAAGTGTCTCAAGAAAAAAATAAGACTAATTCCTGTCTCCACACTCACTGAAGAAAACTTTCACCATGAGGCAGATGCTGTCATTACAGATTAATAGAAACAGATTTGTCTTTAAAACTTGAATGCTCAGTGCTGCAAAGCACCAGTCTTCCAACCACTGGTACCAAAATGTCTCGCTAATGCAGTATTTATTCTTTTATTGCTCTGTAGATGTTTCCTCCCTGTCTACGAAGAACTGTTCCTCCTAGTACAAATGGTACCAAAATAACACTAGAAAGACATTTTTTTCTTACCCTGACAATCTCATTTTAAAATTTTCCTCTTAGCAGCAGTAGAATATTTTTTGATTATTTCTTACATTTATTGTCTGCATCTTCATTCTATAAAGGCATAATATCCATTAATTATATTGTCATAAGACCTTATTTTCATTGTGCAGTAAATGCTTTTTCACTTCCATGACTTCTGAGGCATGGTGGCTATTGTGCTGAATGACCGGAGTTAAATGGCTATACAGTATTCATCATTATGAGAGGTAAGCCTGGAAATTCATCAGTTCACAGGAGAAGACATTTTTCAGGACAATTTACTATTCAGACCTCATGTTCACTCTGTGAATGATTGTAATTACATGCTGTGACAAAAACACATTCATAATACAGTGTATAAATGAACTATTTTTGGTTCATTATTTAGGGCAGCAATTCACAACCAAATGTAGAAATAGAAGAATACATAGGAAGAAATTTTACCATTTAATGCAAGTTAGTAAAGGAGAAAATTTCATTAAGTTTCTGACCCTTCATCTTGGAGAAACTGCTAGTTTAGTTTAAGAATTCCTCATTATCCTAATAGTACTAATGATGCTTGTACACTACCTGTAGACTACTATTATTCCAAAGTAACTTTCCAATAGTACTGCCTCTTTTAATCCTGGCATGTCTGAGAATTTTGTCATATTTTTTAGTACTATATATCTTCTATTTATTACAATTTATTTCAGAGATCCAGATTAATAAACACAGACTCTCCTTTTATGTTACAGAAAATGACAGTGATTTGTCAGGCACATAGAAAAATCAATTTTGGGACTTTAGGTGATGATCATCTTTTCCCTAATACAGGTTATTATTTTGAATAGTGTAATGATTAATGACACCTTCTATGTTTTGTTTCTAAAGCTGACTGCTCTGCCAAGTTCTGCTGAGGTACAGAAAAAAAATCCCTTACCTTGTGAGATCTCTAACAGCACAGCTTACATGATTTCTAAGAGCACTATTTTAATTGTTAAAATGCTATGTAGAGAATGCAAATTATTTAATAGGGAGGTCATGGAATGAGGCAGTGTCTAAACTGATCAATGAAACCACGTGCTGCAGTCTAGATATTTTTACAGTAACAAGGCATCAGAATCTGTGATGAATGATGAAGGAAAGAACTTGTGGCCTACAGCAGAAACTCTCTATTAGAGGCAAGGTAAACAGGAGTCAATATAAATAGATGGATTATCAAATGACAAGTGTGTGGGCCACAGTTACACAGTGGAGATATCATAGCAGGACAAGATGAAGGGAACAACCTCTACTGCCTCACTTCAGAAGCTTCCCTAATCTACAAAATGTTACAGAGGCTCAAATTCATGTAGAGAATAAGGATTGAAAAGAATTGGATTCTCTTGTAGACAATTGGGTTTGAAAAGAATTCCACAGCCATGGGGATGTCTCTGCTATTTAATTTCAACTTCGCTGAAAGTAAATAGCATGGGCAAAACCAAAAAAGATATGATAATTTGCCACAGTTTTGGGGGTCTTTTTGATAAGTTAGAGCATACATTTGGGGAGAAGTTTTATTTTTCATTGCTCTCAGCAAACTGTTGATGCTTCATAACTAACAATTTCACTTTCATAGGAAAGAAATAGAATCTTTGTTGCTGCTGTGGAAAAATTCAGATTCCTTCTGCTAGGTTTCCACTAGGCACCCTATAATATTTCTGAAAGAAATATGAAGCAGGACAGGTTTTACCTTAGCAAAGACATGTTAACACAGTAGGCAGAAGACACTCGGAAACTTTCAGACATGATATTCCAGTTCCTGCCACTTTGATAGACAGTGCTGCAATATATCCCATTACAACAGCTTCTCTTTTACTGCTACTCAGTTAATGCTCTGATTTGTATCACAACTCTGGCAGGGCAGTATGAATCCTCAAGTGTCTGTAAGAGGCCTCCAGAGCAGGACCTTTTTGTGCTGTCTCTGCAAGGCTGATGAGCCTTCTTTCCAGAAGCTTTTTGTTCAGATCCATTTCAAGAAGGTCACTGCAGTACACTAGCATTATTTAGATTTCATGAATCAGAGTTGATCTCTGGAAAGCCAGCTGATCATCCAGAATTGGATTCTCTTATCCAGCTGAAAAACTGAATTAAATGTTCCTAAATCTTCCTTCCTATATAAAATTGTTGCCTTTACTCCACTCTGTGAACTGGTGAAATATGTGATTTGTGGCATCAGTAAGGCAATGTCTCTGTTCAGATGTGTTCTTTCTCTTGAAAACAAATGGACCCATATTAAGGGGAAAAGTTACATGCTTATGCTAATGACTGGGGGAAAACAATGCAGAGGCAAAGCATGAGGATCAACACTAGAGTATATTTGAATAACATGGAGCATAATAGATAGCCCTGGAGTAAACACAAGGCTGTATTTCACTCAAGAACTCAGCTGCAGTCATAAACTGTGAGAGGTTTATGAATGGCATCAGAGCCTCAGGAATTAATTCAACCTTGTACTCACAGTAATGCCATATGTTGTTATTTATAATACCCACTTTATAATTACTACTCTTAAACAATTTAATATTTGTTGTTGCAATATTTCAAAGATTAAATCATTAATTTGAAATGCTGCACTTTCCTTTAGGTAATGTCTCCAAAACCATACTCAATTCCTCATCAAAGAAGATATTTAGGGGGACTATTTTTAATACAAACTGACTCCTGCTGCATAACTTTTAACATTGAAAGGAATTATTCTCTTTAACAAGGTTGTGGAATGCAGTGTTACTAAGCATTAGAGCTATGGTGTCATTTTTTTTTCTTGAGAATTTGCAGATCTATATTTAGTCCATTTGATAGTTATACAGTGTAAGAAGGTAATTAAAGAAAACGTATTTGTTATGTAATGTATTGCTTTTGTGAGATCAGAGGTCTCGAATAACTACTTATGGTCTGCAATTGAAATGGAGACAACCAAAATACTCCAAAGAAATAATGCAAATTAAAAAATTCATATAATTGAACAAGCTCTTCCTGATTTCCACAGATTGTCTAAAACAATTCCTAAAGACTGTGCTATTCTTGGAAGTTAACTGTGATTTTTCTTGACATGGTAATATCTTTGCTGGCAGTACAACCAGCATAAGAAATCAAACATGAGTATGGGGAAAGCATTCCTGCTCTCTAAAGCAGCATGCAGACAGGCTATTTCAGTGCAACTGAAAAACAGTGTCATGGATTCAGAACAATTTAACAGAAATCTCCCCGACATGTCCATCCCCATCGCAATATTGTTTTTTCTCCTTTTTGTTATTATTTTTTTCTTTGCCTTCCTTTTTATTTATTTTTTTTTCTCCTGTATGCTTTGTACTCAAAAATAAATGCAAACAAAGAGAGACCTTCGTTCAGTAGATATTTTTTATGAAAGGAATTCTTGTCACTCGAATTTAAGGCCTCTATTTTTGGAACATATATGAAAATTCATACAGAAGACCCTGCATAGCTTGCCTTAGTCATTTGTTTCTGTCTTCCAAGTTCCACTGTATTGGTGAAATCTTTATGCTACTAGGTGTTCATGTTATACTTTGATCCTTGTTAACATGGTATATTGAGAATAAGAGATAGAATGAAGCAAGGTAGGGAGGATATTAAATGCAATTTAATCCTGTTCAGATCTGAGAACACCTAAGTCATGCTCAGACTATTCTCTGGTAGGATCCTTTCAAGCGTCTTAATGCAGAGATTCATCAAGATTCAGTCACCCAGGGTCACCAGGTCCTGCTCCAGTGTGACAGGCTTTTACAAAATATAACTATCCTCCTGGGTATATTTACTGAGGCTGAGAGGCGGGTAACTGCTGTAGGTGCTGTGAGCAGCAGGGAAGTCAAGGGCTGCTGCTGGGGCATGGACTGACAGCCCTGGTCTGAGCTGAAATGGGATCCTGGGCCATAGCTGGGCAAGGACACAAGGGCCTGTTAGTGCCCTCAGCTCCCTAAGGCAGTTTTAATTTCCTCTTATTGTAATATAATCGAGTTGACTCTTCCTCTTGTGCTCTCAGACATAGAAAAGAGTCATTTCCAATCACACTGTTCTGTCTTTTAGACACTTCTTGAAGTACTTCAGATACTTTGATCATGTCCTCTCTTCTCATTTCCAAAGTAAACAGTCCTAATCTTCTCAATCTCTCTTAATCTCTGAGATGCCCTTGATGATTCATCACTCCTCTGTAAATTGTCTCTCTGCCTCTGCCTCCACACTACGTTTTCAGAGACAAGGTTACCAGTCCTGTAGCCAGGATGAGACTGCAGCACCCATTGATTTATAGAAAGACAATAAAATGTTATTTATCTATTCAGTCTCTTATGCCTCCTGTAATGTAGTGCCTTGTTATCTTCTCTGAAGAGCTGCTGGTGTTAATCTGGGTCCCTTGCTGTGTTGCCACAGAAGCTGGGTGCTAGGCTGCTGGTGCTGGATGTTGTTACAGATGTGAGGATTGCTGTGGTCTAATTTCTGAGGTGTACTGGTGGAATTAGGCCCTTTAACTCTTAATGGTGATACCAGTGTTTCCATTGTTCTTAAAAAAAAAAGTCAGAATTTAGTAAGATGCTTTCTATTTGCTGCACAACTTTATGCAGTAGGATACCACATCCTCTGGTTTTATGTCATTCAGTGGAAAACAGTGTGAATGACTCTTTCCAAATATATGCATGATTGCCTAAATTAAAACACTCCAGCATAATTATAGCAAATGATATTTTTTCCACAAATTCACTTTGTCATCCATTTCATTAATTTAATAATGTAATGATAAGATTCACATTTTGTGTACTCATCTTGACAGAGTCCTGTGCTTGTAATCTTTTTTATATTAAAGATGTAGCAAATGAGAAAATTAGATCTTAAGTTTGAAAATGAATTGTTTTCATTACAAAGCCAGCATTAGTGCTTAATGAGATTGCATACACATGGCCACATATCAGAGCATAGCTATAAACCTCATAAAATGCAAAATAATTAGGTGACCTTTCCCCAGCCTGTTTTCAGTGGCGGAACTATGACCTTCTCAGATCATGTTCTGAACTTCTGGCTAACCACTGATTGCAAAATCCATCCATGTAATGAAAGCAAGTTTTAGGATGCCATAAACTGTTTCACAAGGCAGAGATGACAGCATTTGAAATGTGTTGAAAGCTCTAATCTAAATTATTTAGACTGCTTGCATGATTCAAACATCTCTGCTTGAAGAGACTAATCAATTATTTTCATTTGATAGGCATTTTAATTGGATACAACAGCCAGGGGTGCAGATATTGTTCAGCCACCTAATTCACTGGCCATTTAATTGAGGCTAGCCTAATGTTTTCATTGTTGCTACATATATTAGAGCAAAAAGACAATATTAAGATGATTTAATTGTGGATCTTGAAACAGGAAAACCTTAAACCTTAAGCAGTATGTTGAAAATATAGTATGAGTATTACAGATATAATGATAGTCTTGAAACAGTATGGTGTGATGTATTCTTCTATTCATCACCAGTGGTGAACATACCTTTCAGTGGTATAAGCAATAAAACAGGCACTTCAAATGGAAGGAAACATCTGCACAAGATGTACTTCATTGATTTGTCAGTTGTCTGCCTCTTATTAGTTTCTTAAGCCTTTATACTTAATAAATGTAACTGTAAATATGTCCTTATTCAGTTCATTTTAACTTCTGGAAATGCTGTTTTCTCTCATAAAACAACTATTAAAGGCCAATCATTTAAAACCCTATCTATACAAACATTCAGCAAGCTGTGTTAATCACACATCAAGGTACAATTTTCCCAAAACTGTTTTGCTAACAGAGGGGTAGAAATAAGCATTTAAGATAAACAGAAAAATGTTTTTTTCAGCTGTCATTGAAAAGGTGCATGTTTTGAGGTTAATGCATTTAGGAAAAGATATGAAGAGAAATTATTTGGAAAATAAGACACATGCTGGTGAGTCAAGGTCAGATTTGTCTGGCATGAAATATAGTTTCAAGTCACAGAAGCCGAAGTCCTGTCCTTCCTTGCAGCTCAGAAATTGGAAGTGGTGATCATTCTAACCTAGCTATTATCTCTAGAAATAATGTTTTTACAGAAGCTAAGTTAATGAGGTAAGGGCTGGTGATCTGCTAATTAAAAATCTAAAAATAGGACTAGTGATAAATGGGGTGTCAAAATATCCTAGCTAAGGAAGAATCTTTAAGTTAGCAGTGATCAATGCACTGCTCTGATTTCATGACACTGCATATTCATTTAATGAACCTCCTCTTTTATCTGTTAATTACTACAACACTCTCTGGATTAAGTCTATAGCACATTCTTCGGAGAATCTGTGCATTGTCTAGTTCAAGTTTGTTTATGAATATTTATTAGTTTGCTAACATACCAGAATCTTCTTAGTAGCTGACACATTACCTCACACTAATAGGGGCTTTTGTCTGACATGGAAAGTAGTTGCTTTGCAGTGGAACAGAAAGAAGAGCAAAAAATACCTGGGAAGATAAATTTACAGACTGGTATTTTTGAACAGGCCCAGCTGAATTATACGACTTGTTTGCATCAGACTGTGTTAGAGTGGTTCATAAAACCCAACTTTAACACTAAATAGAACCATCTGGCCATTAGTTCTACAGTTAATGGTGTCATCTTTTCAGTTCAACTGTGAAAACCTGTGCATTTATTCTAAATTTGATGCAGTAAAGTGTGCATTCAGATATGATAAAAAAGATATTTCAACAGTTTATTTGAATATTATTGTTGATCTTATTAGCCATTTTACTAAGGTGTGTTGTGTCCTCTAATTAATCCTGGACCTCTATTTGACTTGATTTGAAAATGTAAAATGGGATGAAAGACTTTTTTTGTAAACCAAGGCTAGAGAAAAAAACAGGACAAATCATGAACAGTGGTGCAGCTGCAAGAATACAGTAAAATTCCTGGAAGATTTCAGTATAACTAAAAAATACAACTCTGGAAAGCTTAACTGATAGTAACCACTGAAGCTTGTGCTGTCAACAGTAAGGATCCAAGAAGCAAACTTAATCAGGAGCTATCACAATGCAGTCATAGTTTCACAGGCTGAGTACGACACTCGATGATAAGGTGTCACACAGAGCCCTAATTCCCTAATTACTTAGATTAGGATTCTCATTAAAGTCCCTGTGATATTGTTCATTTCTCATGAGAGAAAAACATGGATGTGAGCTGGGAATAAGGAGGATGTGAAGCATGTAAAATATTCCTACACCAGCCTTTGAGCATTGTCACATTCTTGTATCTGCTATTTCAGATGTAACCACAGAGTTTAAATCCCAAATGGACCTACAGACTATTGGATCTCCTGTGGAACACAGGGCATTAAACTTCATTCAGTTACTTTTGCACCAAGCCCAATAATTTGCACTTGACTAAAGTTTTTTTTGTGCTCTGCTAAAGCAATATGAATTAATACCTAATGCAGCACTGGAAAGAAGCCATATCCTATAGCAATGAAGACTTAATGTAGACTAGAATAACAGAAATAGAAAAGCAGACTGAAACACTTGTGGGGGGGGTGGGGGAAGCACAACAGCACACTCTGGATATGCTGTTATGAAGGGGGAACTTAAGTATAAGAAAAAATTATGACTGTTGCCTATGAATGAATTCATTAATTTAGAGACAAAATTCTCCATAGAGAAACAGAGAAAACAACTAGAGCCTCCATGTTACCCCAACAGACTTGCACAGAACACTTTTAAGCCAAATCAGCAGTTATTTAATACATTATTCTTATTGCTTGTCAGAGCTTTGCTAACAAGCATTTAATTTTCCACTCTGAATCATCTTGGCTGCAGTGTGCCTGTCTTTCTAATTGTGTCTTTTTTCTGACTTGACCCAAGAGTAAGATGATTTACCACCTGTACTCTTACCTTAAACTATGCCAGCCTAATTGGCTCCAGATTTAATCAAGCGTTCACAATGTCAATGTTTTATTTTCACCTCTACTTATTTCATGTGAAATGACATTGATCACTAGTCAAGTGATTAGCTGAGATTGTGACTCTGTCTCCACTGTTACAGACATTAGCTGACTTTTGCTTTATTTTTCAGTGCTTACTCATGTGCAACTATTGTCACAAGAGCTCTGGATTCATAACCTATGTATTTTTACTGGTGTCCCAGGACCATATGAAATGCAGATGCAGACTCTCTTTTATACTTACAATGTGTCTTGCATCTCTCCAATGTGTAGGTAGGATGTATACATGATGTCTGGGGTATTTATACTGTAGACATTTACCTTCTGAAATCTGATTCACCTTCTCAGCAGATCCTACCTCTCTCCATTGACTACAGGGATAGAGTTTTTAAACTATCTTCCAATGTGCACCTAAACTGCTTTATAGAGTACATTGTGAGAATAAACTCACTGTATGTATTTCACAGAAGTTATGTCTAGCTTAAATATCTGGTTGTATTTTTTTATTTTATTTACAGTGCAATAATCTTCTTTCAGCAAACATAAAGATTGCATTCTGAAAAAAAAACCAACCCAAAAACAACAGAAATCTATACAATGATGGTAATAACTAAGATCTTGGAGCTTTTGATTTTCATTAATACTGCAGGTGATTTTGGGTGGTATTTGCCTGGTTTAAATGCATTTCCTTTTACATTGACTCTCCGAAGTGTCTGCACACATACAGACACACAGAATATAAAAATGAATATATAGTGTATAGCTACTACCCATCTGACAGTTTCAGATGAGTGAATTTTTGAAAGGTGGGAGGCACAAATTCTAGAATTCAATAGTCAGTCTCCAGGAATTAGTTGGATTGTGATTTTAACAGTGCAATCAGGATTTTACCTTTGGTTGGAACAGAGCTTTTCCATCCTTTGGGCATTAAAATTGAGATGATGTCCCACCAGCACTAGCTTGTTAGTTACAAGATCTCCTTGAGTTATTTTATGAGTAATTAATTTTTCAATTCAGTGGCAGAAATTAAGAACAAAATTAAAATGCAACCAGCTAGATAAATCCCAAATTAAAATGTGTAACCTCTAACCCAAACAAAACTCTGAATTCTGTTTGAGCGAGATGTAACAAAACATTTAATTTGGGGCATGTGCAATAAAAGGCAAACAATGAAGACACTTTTTTTTTTTTTTTTTTTAATCTAGTTGTTAGCAAGTGCTTAAAATGAGAATATTGGAAGTCTTAAGATCTGTCAAGCACCTCAGTCATCAAACTAAGAGGTAAGCTGTGTAATGTGAAAGAATGCTCTTCTCCCATGAAGTAGTCCCAGCTTATATCCATTGCAACTCCAGTAACCCACCTCATACTGAGCTTTCACTACTGGATCAGAATGGCATCTCCTCTCTCTCTGGGTGCACTAATATTTAATTGGGACAGATATAACAGATCAACTTGAGAAAAAGTTAAGGTTTTAGACACAGCTGCTCTCCTGTCCAAGGGAACTGGTTTATCTGAATAAGTGCAAGGTAATTGAAATGAGTTTAGCCTTCTTGTCACGTCCTAACACTGATTACTTTCTGTTTGCCAGATATGTAGGGTATGGTTGCACACACAGATATAAATGTTTATCACAGACAGGTTGATGTTCCACAGTACTGCTCTGTGTCCCCCTTACTTCATTATGTTACCCTAGTACTCACTACATTATGTTACCTAGTCCTGAGATTCAAACACGGTGCTGAGAACTTTTATTCAGTCCAACTTCAGCTGCTTTGGTGATCCAAATGTGCAAAATCATATTCAAATTTGAACCTACATTTATTCTGTTACAGAAGCTGTGAGCTATACAACTATTACGCATCAAATAGAAATTACTTTTAGAATATTCATTTCAGAATGATACGGATACTAAAATTAGGACCTGAACCACAAGTTTGATGATTTCTAGTTAACAGCTGTAGAGTAAAAATTTAAAGTTCAGCATGTGTCTTGAATTCAGTGATCTAATGATCTTACTCCATTTTCTAAACAGAGAACTGAATTCACTTCTTAAAGCATCACAAGATATGAGATTTTTAAATATTACAAAATTAAAATGATTACTATAGGTAATTTTCAATAGAGTAAAAGCTGTCTTTTTATTAATAGCTACATTAATTTTGCAAAACTCCAAGCATCCCAATGGAGTATCTTTTGAAAGGAACAAATAGAAAAATAGCTCTTATTTTGTACCATTTATGTCTATCTTTAATTCCCTTTCTAGCCCTCTCTTCTTTATGTTCCATACTTTTCAGGTTGTAATAGAAAAAAATGGCATGAGCATATGAAAAGGAAATGTTCTGAATTGCTCACTGTATTATCAGAAGTTGTGTGATTCATGATTTTGCTAAGTAAACTCCACAGGGGAAAAATACGTGAAAGGTGTATAATCCTGGCCTCCTGGAATGTTTATCCATATTAATGCAGTGCACAGTTTGAATTGCCTTTGTGAATGTCTGTTTCAGACCAGTCATAACAAAAAGGAACGAGGAAGGTAATTATAAATAATTTAATGAAGCTCTGTCAATCGAAATAGAAAATTTTGTATGCATGTAAGGGTGTTTAACTTTGCCAGGAGGGCTTCCCATATACACAAAGGAACTATGTAAACAAATATTCTGCATATGCTTGTGAATAATTAAACACATTTAAACAAGAAACAACTAATCTAATACATCTATGCATAACGACCACCTATAGAAACTGCAGTTACTGTTGATTGGTTGTGTGTATACGACACAGGGGTTTAGGTTTAGAGCATTCTCCAAAGTCACATGTGTGATCTTGCAAGGTAAAGACAACTTGAAGAAAAAGAAGTAATAGGGATAATTAATGTGTTCTTCTCAGGTCATTATAAGCCTCAATTCATTATACTGGAGGGCAGTGCTAATAAGAAAGGTCAGTGCTGATTTCCAAGAGTGATAACCAAGGGCAATATTGGTTATTACAGATGTGTCCACAGATTATGAATACACAGGTACTGAAATGCTTGTCCAACTCCTCAGAATTTTTACAAAGAGATTAAAGATAAAAGCCAATAAAGAAATGATATGTCAATGGTTTCTGTGCCGTAAGAGTCCCAGACACAATTACCTACAGGGTATAAATTTTGCCATACATCTCAAAAGAATGCTATTTGAAAGATCCACTGATTAGGGTCATTCCAGATACTACTTCAAGGACAATTCATTTGTGGAAAAAGAGTATGGCAGGCTCAGCCAACATCCACTATGGTAAATAATACTTCTATAGGGATAAGCTCTGGAAAGGAAGACTGAAAGCCAAAAAGTATTTATCTACTCTCCTTGAAGGGGATGTATAAACAAGACCAAAAAAAGTGAAGTTGAGAGACTTCCTGTAATGCAGAATAAAAACACAAAACATTCACAAAATGTGAAACTTGGTCTGCTTGCTTAAAAGACATCACTTATGTTCCAAAGAAGAATTAACATAATTTCTTTTAATTCCAGTTCCATATCAAACTACACCTTCACCAAGGTTTATAGGCAAAGAGAGGTGAGGTTCTGTTTTTGACACATCAACATCTATTTCTGCAATAATCCCGGAAATATCTGAATCTTTTGTGTTCATCAGAAAACAGAAGGGAATGGTTTACTGTACTAAGAGCAAACAGACTTCCAAAGTTCAAAGGCAGAAACATTACTTCTGCAAGAAATCTTATTTTGACAGGAGTTTGCTTTTGCCATTAATATCTTCAACTAGCAAGATGGTACCTGTGAGTGTGTGCAGCTTTCCTGTGCCTTGCTTTAACCTGCATTAGACTTATAAAGAAATTATAAAGTATTTTTTCCCCCTGTATCTATTAAAGTTTTGCCTTCAACAGACTTCATGAAAGATTGAAGGTGATTCATGAACAACCCTTTGTGCAGTGAAAAATCTTTCACGAAGAAAATCACTAAAAATTGCAGTTCTTTCTCATATTGTAAGGAACTTTCTCTTGGTACAAAGCTGATCAGTGATCCTAAAGCATTTCCATGTGAATTATTCCAGTCATTAAACATAGGAATATAGTGCAGGCAGAAAACACATCACTAGCTTTGACTGGACTGAACCAGTACTGGTTCTCATCCATGATGCAAAACACTTTATCTTGAGTAGTAAGTAACCAAACTGTATTGCTCTTAAGTGGACTAGCTGGTTCAACACATATAAATAGATCAGATTTCTTCTTAATCAAATTTATGGAAGATTCAATAGGATACAGAAAAGCCACATAAATGTTTTATAAGTTTTCTTTGCTTCTACAGCAACATCTCTACTGTTTATCTGTATTTTAATTTCACTCTTCTGCCAAAGTATTAAGATAGACACTTATTTAATAACCCGGTTCCTAGATTTTTAACACACACTGAAACTAAGCCAGGGAGATAAGAATATAACTGCTAACATCTCCAACTACAGAGCTGTGCAGAAAATGTCATTTAATTTTAATCAAGAGTGGCTTGTGCCTCAAACATTTGGAATTTTTATGTTTCAAACTAGAATTCGGGGGTAATACTTGCTGTTTTAGCAACTTTATTTTTACATTATCATGCCAGATTTGAAAATCTATCCACATTTATATGGTTGGGGGTGAGGTCTAATGGGGTGTGTAAACTCCACAAAAGTAATAAAGTTCAGATAAGATTGGGCAACCTAGACACACCTAGAAACATGCCACAGCTGTCAGTGGAAGACTTAACACCAGAAATTTGATTGTGCAAGTTGAGAGTAGACTATGTCAGGTAAAAGGAAGAAGATGTACACAAATATTTCATCCAGCCTGTAGTGTCTACTGCTTCTTCTACTCCCTCCACTGAGGACTTCCAGAGATTGACACAAGGGAATGAAAAGCAGATAGAAGGGTTTTATTGAGAGCTGTCAATAATAAGCTTTCCTAACTGTAGTCTCTTGATGAATCTCACTACCACGGAGTTCTTCTTTGTGATATTTCTATTATTTGTTATTTCAGAGTAGTCCCTTTGGCATTACTTACCTCATGCAAGGGAGTATCTAACATTCTGTCAGATCTCCCTTAAGACTACACCTTGCCAGGCTTTGTGCCTTTCATCCTGAATAGAGTCCTACACCACTGAAGAGCACACTGCCTCACATGAGGGCTTTCCCTCTGTTCCATTCACTTCAAACTAAAGGTTAATTTTAGTTCTGTAATACTTCTGGAGCTAATCACAGTTCCTACCTTTTGTTGTTCTCACTTTCCTCACTGGCAGATCCTTTAAAGCCTTTCATGATCCCTGTGAGGCCATCCTTCTCTCTGTCCTCTCTTAGGATGGTGAAGAGGTTCTAAAGAGCTGGAGACCATTCCTGTTAGCCCTAGAAAAAAAAAAAAAAAAAAGGGAATGAATCATTCCTGTGTTTGCTCCCAGGATACTCTGCATGCTGTCCTTACTTAGGATAGTGTAATTAACCCTTATGCTGTTTTAATTGTGTGCCCCCAGCAGACTGAGGATTCTGTTACTGTGCTGTGAGTGACAGAGTTGATAAGTGTTCCTTCACAATTATGCTTTCTCTTGTTAGTCTTGTCACTGAAACAGAGATGGAGTTGAGTTCAGTGGCCAAATACATCAATAGGTTTAGTTTGTAACATTCTGCATATATTCATATTTAATTCAAAATTAATCCAAAATGCATTCTAAATACTTAATAACATTGGTTTGACCCACAATTAGGTGATGCATGTCCACAAGGAACTGAGAGATACAGCATGTTTTCAGTGTTTCATTATCTTCTCTTATTTTTTGTCAAGTCTCTTCTCTACCTGCTCAACAGACAGATGAGTCCCTTATCAGAAGTAGCAGATGGCAGAGCCAGCCTGTTTGAATTTTCCAACATGCACCCGTAGAACATTTCTGTGAATGTTGTTGAAGTGCATTATATTCCAGCACAATCAGGGATATAAGCAGGGGGATAGCACAACTTCTGTTCAGGAATGTATTTTTAAACCTTGTCAAAGAGTTCTGTAATGCAAAGGCTGTATTTTGTACTCAGAGAAATGAGGCTGAATCTTAACTGACACTGTCTGCAGTCCCCATCATTTCAATGTCAGGGTGGGGTTTCAGTGGATGAACTGAGGAACTGCCTTTACAGTTGTGAACTGGGTGAACATTTGCTCATTGATTTACTGAGAACTTAACGTCAGTTAAATGAACCAGACAACTGCAAAACACTGAATACTGAAGAATTTCAAACTACTTATGACCAAGAAATGGACCAAATGAATAATCTCTCTGGCTAGTTCCTTGGTGCCATCTCTGCCTTAATAGTTACATCAGAGCTGGCCTGTTTTCCAGGTTTTGGACAAAACCAAGATATTATCCTGCAAATGTTTCATGTCATAGAGAAAGAAAGTGAGAAAAGAAACAAAGAAGAGGAAGGAATAAGTAGAGCCCTTGCATTTAGTTGCCCAGCTTTAATACCATAAAAATGACATACTTAGTTACACTGTATGCTCAAGATTCCTGTTAAAGCACATCCCTTTTACCTCAGAAGCTGACAGACATGAAATCTGATTATGCCTTACAGATAAGAGACATAGTCTCCCAATAAACTATTCTGCTAGTAAAGGTTGCTAACTGTCTTACAACATTACAGATTCCTTTCTGAATTACAGCAATGGCTCCCCATATTGCAAGGGAGGCCAAACGGATTTGAGATGAGTTATCCTAGATGCTATTCAGAGCTTAAGACAGACCATAAGCCTTCTCTGTATTATAAGGACATATCACATGCACATGAAAAAAAAAAAAAAAAAAAAAAAGAAAAACCTCTACATGGAAGCAGTGAATTTATGCATTGCAAAATCTGGAAATCTTTCAGAATAAAATTGAAGTTGATGACATAAATGTTCTGCTTTATTGCTTTTTATATTATTTCCATGTTCTATCACACTAGCTAGATGGGGATGAGTGAACCTTATTTTAATATCTATTTATAAATGCTTTTCAGCCATGCTCTGAGATCAGGTGCATTCAAATCTACAGCAGTTCAGCTGAGGCTGCCAGGCTGGGCCTGAATCAATATTCCAGACTCATCTCCCCAGTAGCTGGTGGTGTTTTGCATGGAAGTGAGATCCAATGTGCTGGTGCCTCTGTGGTGTTTAATAACATGGAGAGACTCAAAACAGAAACTTAACAGTATTTAGAATTTTGGAACCTTCACTATAATGTGCAAAATTCTTTAAAGAATTCAAACTTTTAAACCAATGCACCTATTAGCTATTTAGATTCCAACTAAAGTCTCTAAATACTACTGTGAGGTGACTCAGAGAGTGTAGATGATCTAATACGGCCAGAAATTCTACAGAAACAAAGACAATGAAGTCCAAGGAAATACAGAGAAATAGAAAGGAGGAGTTATTTTTTCTGCTGTTTGTTAATCACCAAGGGGTTATGATTTACAGTTGCTCCCCATGCTTTGTATTTATGAAAATATTGTCTAGATTCTGCCTTATCAAATAAGGAATCTGAAGAATGCAATGGTGTATTCCTCTCTCATCTGAAGGAAATCTGTGTTTTTCCAAACAACTATTGCCACTCTTGTTGTGACAGCTTCCACTTCTGTGAATTAAAAAAACAATGCTGCCTCAGTATTTATATTCTTATTATATTCAGATCAATAGGACATAACACATTTTGGGGAAGCAAAGAAAAATGTGCAGTAGAAATACATTCCTTGGCTTTTACTCTGAACAGTATCAACTGAGATGTCTTTAAAATTGTATGTACTCAGTTTGAAAAATAGCTCAGTAGTTATACCTAAAATAAAAATTATTAACAATCAGCAATATATATTTCCAGAAGACTCTGGCATAAGACCTGATCATTTAATTGCACATATTTCATTTAGAAGGGTAAGCTTCTTAATGAGTTTATTAAAGATCCAGGTTTTCCTTTCAGAAACAAATAAGTACAATGATTCTCACATCAGAGACATGGGTCTATACAGGACACAAAAAATCAGCTCCAAATTTAACAAGACAATCTTAATCCCTGGTGTGGCCGTCCATATTCATGAAGTGATCTTGGCAGTGCCATTTTCACATTCTTCTTACATACTAACAAGGATTTGTTTTCATCAGTTCTTTTCAGCCTTTCCAATATGTATCTAAATCCCACTAAAATTGTTTTATTTTTTTATCAACACAGGAAAAACAGCAAGGGAAGAGTTATCTGTGTGTATGTGCTTTTAAGCTATGTGTCTCAGTGCTGATAAGCAGAGATGTGGTGACTGATAAAAGAATGAATACAAGAAAATACGTTTCTTACTCAAACACTTCTGAAAAAAACCAATCATGCTTTCAGGGTAAAGATAATATTTCATAGTAATTGAAGAACCTGAAATTACATATTTCCTAGAAAGATATGCAGTCAATTACATCAGGTAATAAAGTCTGTGTCTATAGATGGTATTTCTAGCTAAAGTGAGACACAATTTATACAAGTTGGGTTTAACTAATTTGTTAGCAGATATGCCAACACAGCAGGTGATACACATTTATTTTTGCAGGCACAGGACACGACTGGCTGCACAGTAAGTATTACTGTCATGCTAAGAGATAGCAAACCCCACCATTTCCAAGGGTTGCTCAGGCTGTGAAAATGAGTAATTTGAGAGCCCTCTGTAGCAGCATCTAAACTTTATGTGTCCCAAAGTCTGCTGTGAGATATTATCCCCTTAAGGAAGATGTTAGTAAAATTCATATCTGAGGATTCTATGATTATATATTTAAGTAATTGGAAAGGTCCTTCTACATTCACTGACTTATCAGGTTCTGCCAAAGCTACCTAAATAAGCACTTTGCTGAAAGAAGCTGTAGGAAGTTTGTATCCAGTCATTATTGATCAGAGAACTGTATTTATGGACTCTTTTCAGCAATAGGTGTAATAAGAAAAGTTTCAGTGACTACTTGATTATCTCAAAAGGACCTCAAAGCTTGTTGGAAATGAAAGATTTGGCTCCTTTAAATGAAGGTTATCAGAATATTCAACACAGTTTATAATGCATGAAAATTCTATTATTCAAGCTCAAGCAAAATTTATCAGTGAGAAATTCCTGGTAAGAGAACTGTAATAAGGAAAAATATAGCCTGGTGATACTGGAGGCCATCAAAACATATACAGCTAAAGCTGTTGAAATGTCAGGGAAAACAGCATACTTTATTCCACCATTTCTCTTACACATTAAATATTCTAGTCCTTACTCAAAATTTCAATTTCAAGTCAATGAGGGCTCTGCTGGAACAAATGGAGTGAAATGTGAGGGAAACAGACAAGCTCTTGGTATGTGCTGCTGTGCCTCAGGTACTTGGCCAACTCTTTTTCAGCTGCACACAGGGAGAAAATAAAGGTATGCAAGGCCAACTCCAGGGCCTGGTAAGACACCAGCTTCCCCAAACCAAAAGTGAACTGTAAAGGTCAGTTTGAAGTCAGCCTGGGATAATTTGCTACTTTCCAAATGACTGAATTCATAAATTCATGAATTCAGAAGTTGAAGAAAATGACAGCTGATTGTTAATGATCAGTATTTATTTTCACCAATTAACTAGATAACACCTGATACCATTTTTACTGAAAGCGTTTTCTGAGTACCAAACATGGAACAGTAATTGGAATATCTGGGAGTTCTGCAGAACTCTGAAAGTAAAGGTTTATTTTTAGCTGAAAACTTTGGCTTCTCTGAAGTCAGTTTTTGCCTCCAACATGGGAATGCTTTTTCTCTGTAGGTGAGACTGGTGACACACAGATGGAACTCATTACCTGCAGTGCCACACGCTGCTCAAGAGAAAGTTTAATGAGGGTAAGAAAAGTGGCTCACACTTTTACTCATTGTCTTCTATCACCAGTCATCAGGACAGCTTTGGGCTGTGAGACAGATCATACTGCTTACAGGGATTTGCATATAGGGATTGCACTCTGCATTTCCCCTAACAGGCTAAGCTATAAAAGCGAGTCTGCCTGTTGCATATATTAGAAAGTCAAACATTCAAACAGAATGAGCAATTTCTTTAAAAAATAGGAAATTTGATCTTCTTGAGAAGAATCTTTTAATAAGGATTTAAAATATATTTAGACAAGGTCATCTGAATATAGAATAAGAGATGTATATAGTGCTCAGGTCCACATTCCCAAGTGGGGTCCAGCTTCTGCATTCCAGCTGTAACTGAGTGCAATAGATCTCTGCTGTCAAGGCTGCAGAGGCAGCTGATGGTGTTTGGTGGATGGCTCTGTGTAGCCATCTCTGCAATCTACTCTAGTGTTGAGAGAATTACTGAAAGTGAATAAAAGGGAACTGAAATGAACATGAGGAAACTAATGACAGAAGTATTTGCTAGAAACTTTCCACTTGTACAAACTACTTCTTGTGTACTTTTAAATGATTTATGAAACAGCAATCTCTGCAAACTTGGAACACATCCCCTCAAAACCTCGTTAAGAACTGGCTGCATTGGGTTATGCAGTGATCTACTGTCTACAAGTGCAGCTCTGGGGCCTGGTAGGACACCAGCTTCCTAAAAAGAAAAATGAGTCCATTAAAAAAAAAAAGTCTATTATTAAACCTGTTTTGTTGTTGTTGATTTGTGTTTTGTATGTCTGTTTTGATTGTTCATTTTTGTTTGGTTGGTTGTTTTTCTGGTGTTGGTTTTTTTTTTGTGTGTGTTTTACAATCTAATTCTCCTTCTATTCAGGCTGTCCAGAGCTACATTTCTTTTTACTCGAAGTCCTTGACATAGCACATAGCTTGACCTCAACTGCCTTTGTGCAAATCTTCCCTTGTATAATTCTATTTCCCATCACATTGGTAAATGGGAATCTGGCTGATGTCAACATGCTGTCAAAGTAAAGGAGTTCTATCTCTTCTCTCTTTTATCCTTTAAGAGTTTGATGTATGCTTGATATACATCTAGGAAAATACGACTGTGCTACATGCTCAGAAAAGCAGGGTTTTTACTGCCCTACTTGATCATGTCAAAAGGTTTTCATGGAACACCAATTTACTCTATGACAAGAAGTGTAAATAAAACCTAACAGCTCCTCACTTGGTTAACTGGCACAGATTTGATAACGTGGGTGGGGAATAATTGTGAACAGCTATTCACAATTACACAGCAGCCCATCGAGGGCTGTAGGGTTTTGGCTACAGCTTCTCAGAGGTAAGAGAAGTGGCTGTTACCCCAGTGGTGGATCTGCTCCATTATACACCTGCTAGAGAATAAGGGAAGGGAAGAGGTAATGAATGCCTCACTGTTATTATGGAGTCTCTTCAGTGTATTCAGACAACTGTAATTACATCTTTTAGGACAGGGCTTTAAAATAGAATTTCCTAAATTTGTGTAATCTTTTTGTGTACTTGGGTGATCAAACTGGTAGGTAATTAAATGCTTTAAGGAACAGAAAAAACCCCCAGCCATTCTGGTAAGACTCTTGTCCTATTTTACTTACACTGTTGGAGAGAAGATGGAAAACAAAAGAAACTTAGCCCTTAATGGCTGTGTTCAGCAGAACAGGGTGTACTTGGAAGAGCCTGAATGGACCTTCCACTCTCTTCTATAGAAGAGAGGAGGAGAAAAATGGGACTAGAGGAAAAAATGTGTAAAAGCCATGAAATTGGCAGAGAATTAACAAACCACAAAGGGGCAAAGAACAAAGTTATGGTCTTTTTCATTGCAGGACAGACAGGAAAGGGTTTCAGTATGGAAAATTCTGGGTTGAACAGTTCTGCTATTGAGGAGAGTCTGATTGTTAGAAATTCTCAGCATCCCCAGCCCTTCATTAGAAATGTAATTATCGACTTGGGCTTGGAAAAAATTTTCTTGTCTGTCTGTTCTTATTCTTTGTAGAACTTAATCTACAAACTATAGCAGGATTTCTTTGTTCTTGTTTTAAAAATGCTTTGGGAAAGGAAAATTATTAGTGTGAGACAGCCTGCAGTTCAGCTGCAAGATTCCCAGTACCTCATGACTTTGTTAGGACATCATCCTCCATGCTATTCAGCTCTGAGCCTCAGAGGAAAAATAAAAATGCTTTTCCCCAGTAAAATGAAAAAGAAGGTGAACTGTGATCACTTTACACCTTAATTGCTTTGCAGTTGATTCCCACAGGACCTACTGAACCCAGTGAAACCTTCAACCTTATGCACTGTAGTTGTTTCATTTCAATGTGAAGCTGTTCTTTTTTTCCCATCTCCTAATCCTTCAGGAAAACAAAACAGAAACAAAACCAAAACCAACCCCTCACAACAAAGGCTATCTATTGTCACCTAACACCGCCCTTAAGCTGAGTTACACATTCAGCAAACATTTAATGAGAGCTTCTGTTTCAGTGAGTTGGACAGGAGTTTTCCCAGCTTTTCTATATTCAAGCTACTTTCATGGTCTTTTTGCTCTGCACATGTACCCTATTTCTAAATGCATTTTTGTTTTGATTGATACAACTTTAGAGAGTGCCTTGGAGAGAAACGCTGAATTATTAAGCCTTGAATGTAGCTGGCTTTCATCCACTACAGTACCTTTGTCACAGTCCCACACTTCAAAGCTAATCTTTGATAATGAGCTTTTTCTTTCTGTCTATACTTAATGCAATTTCTGCTGTTAAAATTATAGCCCACATGTCTTTAAGAAATTATTTTCCAAATCCCTACATTTTTCATGTTTGATGTCAACATCTACTGAGAACTTTTTTCTCTTTTTTTTTTTTTTTTTTTTTTACAGTCTCCAGCTGTACTATTTCCTATTCCTATTTTTAATTTGCCTCTTCTAATTAAGTAATCCTGTTCCAATCTGATTTTGAAAATGACATCCTGCCTTTGAATCTCATTTTTACATTTTGGGAACTGATTTTAAAAGCTTCTTTCTAAGTCATGACAATGGAGAAGAACTGGGTTGATCTTTTCTTTTGCTGACATGAAGATCAAGTTTCAAGCTTCTCCTGGAACTTGGTGTGACCTTTCTACTTTTGATGGTTTTTTTATATTCCTTAGGTTATGAGGCTTTATATCTCTGTTTCCACAGGGAACACAGATCTGTGAGAATTAGCAGGGGATTGAAGAGGTTTATTCCTCTTATGACTGTTCTTTTGGAAACTGATCATATTTTCTGTGTTTGAGCCTAGACTCCTTGCTCTGTTTCCTGCTTTCTGGGAATGTCCTTTCTTTATCTTTTTTTTTTCATACAAGGATATAAATTCTTGTTATTGTCCACACTCATTTTGTATTCATTGTCTATTTAGGTTAAAATAGTTCATAATTTGGGTTTTGCAGTTGTGCTTCATTTATTGCAGCAGTTGCATGGAGTGTGATCCTCTTTTCTCACTTAGGAATTCAGACCTGAATCCACCACAGTTGTCTGAATGCCCCAAGGACTCTGTTGGACTCATGCTCAGAGGCTTTGCTCTCATACAGCACAGCTAGTCTCAGCCAAATTCTACATTTTTTAACAATGGTTTTTTGCATGTGGAATGTCTGAAGTGTCTGCACATTTCAGGAAAAGTTATAAATCTGGGTCATGCTCTGGCATTCACTGGGTGAATAAAAACTTCTGCTGAGCTCAGCAGGAACTGAAAGGTGTGCAGATGAAAGTTTTTTGCTTTTTCTGCCTATATTCCTAGTGAATGTTGATTATTTTACAAAATATATTTAAAGTGTCTCTTTTGAATCAAAGTTTCCATAAGTTTTCTCAGACTGAACTGGGAACAGGTTGATCAAAAAGCCTAAACTGTCAGAGATTCCCCTTTTGAGGGGCAGATGCATCATAGATTTCTCCTTGGTGTGTTGGGATTGCTTGTGTTTGTTTTTGTTATTGGTTGGTTGGTTTTTAATGGAAGAAAACCCAAAGTATTCTTTTGTCTAGCCTGGAAATCTCTGTGTTATGTGTGGTGATTAAGTTCCACTGACAGTTGATTCTGGGTCACTAGGCTGCTGCCTAGCCACTTGACTTACTTTGGAGGACTGTGAAGAGTAAAAAATGCTGTTTATGTATGGATAATATACTTCTTTTGATGAAGAGGAAAGAGAAGCTGGTCTGAACTGGTCTGATTTAAACCACAGAGCAAAGTGAGCTAGTTGATTCTGATCAGCAATTATGGCAATAGGGGTTGGAACCCAGTTTTTCAAAATATATCAATTGCTGAAGCAGAACGTTGGTACCACACCAGAGAGCTACTGATACACAGTGACAACCACTGTGATGCAGGAGACTCTTCTGGGAAAAAAAAACTTGTGTAACCCTCAAGACTTAAAACATAAGCATACTTTATTGATCACACTTAGTAGTGTAGCTATAGCATTTCTTACATTTCCTATTTTCAGATTGCAACCCTCTGAAATTCTCCTCTGGAAGGTCTAGTTTATGTTTGCTATTTTCTTAAATTGTTTGATAATTAAATAATAATTTTAGTAAATAATTAAATTACTATGTAGGAATGCTGTTTCCATTCAACTGATGCTGTATATTTTAATCTCTGCAATATTATGGAAAGCTAAAGAGGAAAAAATTTGAAATCCTTCCAGACTAAATTTGAAACATGGTTTTAGTGCAATGAAAAACCTTCAGAAACCAACCGTTTGTTCAGAAAATTCAAAATAATTTATTTCATTGAGCTAATTAAGTGTCAACGGTGTCGGGTTTTTATTTATAAAAAATACAATATATTAAATGTCCATGTTCTATACTGTTGAAAAAGTTCATTTGAAAATTAATCTTTTCCTGACTGGGTCACTAGTTCAAATCTGGCCAAAACCAACAAACACTAAACTCATTATTGTAATTGTTAGAGCCTCAATAAAATGAAAGTATATCATCAATCTGCTTTCCAGCTTACACATTTCTACATTGTGAGATCTACTACTTAGATAAGTGTTTGCTGGGATCATAAAAACAAAATATATGGGGAACAGACTTAAAGAGTCTGAATCTCTTCTTCTTTCCACATTATTTTCCACCTCTCAGGTATGTAATTATAGGGAAGTTTATACTGCTGGTACTCACACCATATTTACTTCTTGGGTATAGAGGTTATACCAATTTCCAGTACTGTCAGCTTGACAAATGTTCACTCTGTGCCCACAGTCCTGACCACTTTTTTTGCCTTCAGCTGCTGCACAGATGCCTACCAATTCTCAGCTGCACTACTGTCATTCAAGAGTTCATCAGCCTCCTGAAAAACAAACCATGCCTGACCTTCTCTGCTTATCCAGATATATTTACATAGTATTGAAATTCCATATAACCCTGTGATTGTGTGTGTCTGTATTTACCAAGAGGGCAACTCTGTGTTAATTACACAGATCTTAACTTTCCCCAGCTTCTGTATGCTCATATTCTTATAGATATCTATATTCTTAGAGATATCTCAGTAGACAGAAATATCTATAGACTAAAATAGTTTTATATTCAAATACAGTTGCTCCAGACAAAGCCAGGCAGCTAATGTAGGTGGTCACACGATGTAACTGACTTGGTGCTCTGATTTAGGTCTGCTATGTTATATATAAGTGTGTCATGAGATGGTAGATAGCTTGGTACATCACATATAACCCAGTACCATCACACCTCAACATTCTCCCTCCTCTTAAAGAGTCCACCTTAGATCTCAGTCTGGGTCTCATAGTTTTTCCTCACTGTTGTACTTTACCACTAAAACCTTTGGAAGCAACACTGTTTGCATCATTAACTCATCATCTCATTGTCGTTTCCACTACAGAAAATCTTCCCTCTAGCTCAGTTTTTCTCTCACTGTTAGCCTGGACATTTTCAGCAAGATTTCAGATCTCTTTATATTCTGCCTTCATACTGTCATTTCTCCCTCTGGGAGCTGTGTTGATACACACTACTTGCCAAATACTTGGGTTTTTAAGTCTTATGTTTCTCTGGATTTTAATTCTTCATCCCTTCTCCTGAGCCTCTCATAGTTCCTCTAGTGTCTCACTAGGTCTTCTCTTTTTATCCACCTAGCAGAAGGATTCCCTACTTTGCTTATTAATGTGCATTTTCTGGATACCCAAATAGCACCTGGTATCTCTTCTGTGCCAACAGCACACAAAGTTCTTTCCACTCCTCACCTCTGTTTCACTCACACTTGCATGTTAATATATGTGTTTCAAATCCTGTGGGACATGCTATTTTGTGTGGAAATGAACATGCTTCTAGGTGCAGGATAATGCCATGGTAGGGGGCTGCTGCTGAAAGAACAGACTCCAGCACACTCGACAGTATTCTGGGAAATATCTAACGCCAAAAGGAAACTGAAGGGTTGAACTCTCTCATATTTTTTCCTTTCCCTTCCCAGAGTGCCAGTACCTCTCCTAGCCAAAAGGAAAGACCTCTCTTGCACTGGGATCTGCAGCAAAATGCCCTCTCTTGAAATTAGTTGTCTAAACAGGCATTTAGTCCTTCTAATGAATCTAGTCCTTAGTGTATAAAATGTCTATCTCTTCTCTACTTGAACGTAGAGAACTTAAGCATGAAAACTCCTGCATCAGCTCCTTTTTCCATTTTTGCTCTTCATTAGGCCATGTGCAGTGGCTGAAGGAGTTTGAGTGCATTATTAGAGCTTCATTTAATAATCTGGGGCACATTTTTAATTGAACCCTAAGGGATTGTTCCAAAAGCACTTACTTACCCAAGTGCCAATAATATAGTGACAAATCATACTGTTCACTTGCTTATTTCCATAGCTGACACAACATGTACCTCATCATTTCTTTTATTTATCACTTCTGGTTGCTGACTTACCTTTAACAATTATTTTTAATTTTTTAGATCATGCATGCAAATTGCTGTTATGAACTGTTTCACTGGAAGATATGTTAGGATGCTTGACAAGACTTTGTATTATAATTGGGGAAAGGTTATACAAGTTAAAAGCTCTGTGCTAGTTTACAGCTCCCATTTAGTGGAAGTGTATGACAGAGAACTAGGTGAAAGAGAACAGGGAATCACACTGGAACACAGCACTTTATGAGTCAGAATGCTGGATCTGCAATCCACTCCTTGCCCTCTAACCTCAACCTTGAGAGGTCTTCTAACTTTAAGAGGTCATTGTGCTCATCTGTGCTTCACATACAAGTATCTCTGTAAAAAGGATATATTGCTCTTCCTTTTTGAGATTATCCAATTACAAGTTTATATGAAACCTTAGAATATACTGGAAGAGTCATAGCTGGAGGGCAAAAAATGTGTTTTCAACATCTAACCTCAAAATACGTCCAGAAAGAAAATGCAAAGGAAAAAATGCACCAAACCAAAACAATCAAAACTTGGCTGATGAGTTTGTCTTTATCATGCCTACAAATATGATTGCACTTGAACACATGCAAATGCTTTCCTCTACCATGTCCAGTGCCTGGTTTTTATCTTTCACCCTTGTGCTCCCCTCCAGATTAACACACTGGGATACAGTGTATGCACCCCCTTGTCCAAGTCTTTGAATGACATTTCCATCATCCTGTGTGGTACAAAGCTCCTGGGCCCCTGCCCTAGAAAATTTGCCCAGGAAATAACGTGGATCCCGAAGTGGAAGAGTTTTTTCACTTTGGCATGACATTATTCTAGTTAGCACTGACTCCCATGAGGGTTCGATAGGTTGGACAAACTTATGTCTTCATGTTGATCCCTGTTGGTTTGTATCACTTCAACACTCTCTTGCACCCTTTTGTTCCTTGGGTTTTGTGACAAACATACTAAAAATATTGAATGCTTACCATGGAATGAAAAGGGAAGGCCACAGTAGGATTAAAATTTTAAAGGACAAGCATCTAAATCTACCTTGCATATTCCAGAAAGTACATCAAGTTATTCATTATAGTGCAATAACCTAACCCTTCTTCACACATTTCTGAAGCTGAGGACACAGCAAAGTTGATTTCCAGTCTAACCCATTCAGAACTGCTGCTCCATCCAGACCCCTGAATGGCAAGGAAGGTTAGGAGACTGAGAACTGCCTCTCTATGCTGCCTTCAGCTGACTTCAAAGTAGCCCAATGATGGCTAAATAAACAACACCGGTTTTAACACTTAACCAATGGTATCTGCATAAGCAATTCTCATTTCGCCCCTAATAGAAGCAGAAACCTATGCCTACCAGTACTGGTCACCTTGAAAACTAGCTACAGATGAAGCTTTGATTACCAGATTACCAACTGATTACAAACTTGTTGCTTGTTATTGTGAGGGAAAACACACTGTGTTAGGTTAGAACTATCAAGAAAAAATTTAAAAACCAAAACAACCAAACAACTCAACCAAAGAAACCAACAAAACACCTACAAAGAAAGTGAGTCTTCATCCCATTGCAGTCACACTACACCACAAAAAACAGCCAGCATGGCTGTTTATTTAATTCCCTTACTCATTCTCAGTACTGCCCTGAGACACACCAGCACACATCGGTAAAACTGCTTCATATCTGTTTAGTGTTAAATTCAACACATTCCCACTCTGAAAATAACAAACTACAGACCTGACCTGCAAGCAGAAACCTAACTACAGGAGCTGAATGGCCTCAGTTCCATTTTGTGTATGAAGTTGACTTCAGACAGATCAGAGACATTAGCATAAGAAAGTAATCCCTTATTATCCCTTTGTTACATCACACAGTCTGACTACAGCACATTCCCTGAGTCACATCATCATCAGCCTCACAATGCCTGTTGCTTTTTGGTATGACCAGTCGAGTGCCTGAGTCTTCTCTATGTCCTGAAAGGCTTTTAGCTTACTGGACTACTTCTATCACTAATGAAATCAAATTCAAGTGCATATCAGCTGTTTATTTCTATCTCCAAGGGCTGCTTAGTCTCCAGTCAGTTTCTAGCTGATCAAAGATTTGGATTACTGAAAGAATTCTTTCTGATGCATGAAATATAAAATTTAATCAGTTACCTTTTTTTCTGTAAAATACTGAGATGGGATAGTTCCTTTCTGTCTTTCAATAAATCATTTAAATGCTTTTCTTTAATTTATAAACAAAAAATGCTTTCATTATGCACACATTTTAACATAGGAAATACTGGAAGGCCAAATATTTTCAAGAGAACTGTACCAAGGTCCTAATCCATAACATCTACAGAATATATTTTTATTACTTTAGTATTAATGTGAACAGAACAGTTTGGATTTGAATGTTGCCCTGCCTAATTCATGAGCAAAATTCTGCAGCACTCTACAAACACACACAAGAGAATTGAAAAAGACTATATACAAATAATTATATACTGTAAATATATATATTTACTATGTAGAGAGTACTTTTTTTTTCACTGCTCAAACTAAATGAACTGCAAATAGTGATGTTCATTTTAAACAGCTTCAAGTTGTTCTATTTTAATAAGAAACAAAAAAGAAGGTACTTATTTGAAAACTGTAACTGAAGATTAGACTCAATGATCTTAAAGGTCTTTTTCCAATCTAAATGAGCCTATGAAACACACATCAGGAGGACAGTCTCAGATGCTATTTAAGATGTGTAAAAGGACAATACAAGTGCACAAATAATCTCCTTCCACTGGACAATTTGCAGGGGATACAAAGGCATCACAACAGAAGACCAAATAGCAATTCTTTACAGCTAATTTCTGAGTTTTAGTACCAGTCTGTTGATCCGGTCTTGGGTGTAGTCACAGTCCAGTACAGCTTGCACAGGGCCACTCTAGTGTTTCTAGCTGAATGAAAAAATATGGATATGGAAAGACATGGAGCGTGAGTCCAGATAGTGTTTTCATAAATTATTGTTATTCCTCATAATTTGCTTTTCACTGATTTTTTTTCATTGAAATAAGAAAACCTGAATCAGTTCTATTTTCCTCTAACAAAAAATACTTGGTAGTAATAATGTTTCTAGTCACTCTGGTGAGATAAACAGTCTTTACTTCAACATTAATAATTGAACAAAAGTCACCAAGAAATGCAGGAATTGTTTTGTTAGGCTGCAACAGTATTTGGTTCCTGTAACCAGAGTAAGATCATAAACATCAAAAATTGTGAGGAAATGGCATCAATCAGAAGTTATTCTCCAGTGTCCCTCACTCCCAGGTGCCATATGGAAACTCACTTTCAATCGATAGTCACTGTTGGCAATGGCACTACTTTATTAACTTTCACTACAGTGAAGGTATTACTGAAATTGTTGGGGTTTTTTTGCATACATAGGCAGTAAAAGAATAGAGAGATGGTAGAGCAGAGTCGGCTGTAATTCCTAGCACAGATGGGCAATGGGGACCAACAGCACTGGACTGAGGCAACACAGATATGAATTAAAATAAAAGCAGGCTTCTCAATAATTAGCTACAGGGGCAAGAGAAGTTCAGAGTTTGTTCCCAGGTGATTCCATGGCATTGTTTCAGGAGACAGTTTGCACAGGAGCTGCCCTTCCTCTAGCAGCTCCTGGGAACCAGCAGCCTGGTGAAGAAGGGAGCCCGGGGGAGGTGAAATGCAGGAAGTGCACGGGCTGATTTACACCAGAGTTTCAATGGGAATGACTCTTTCTGCTACATCTAGTCTCTTTCAGAAAGTCTGCACAAACCATGAAGTCGTGAAATCTGGACTATTGCATTACCTATAAAAATCAGACCTTTCATTAGTTGCCTGAGCAGACAGTAGTAGCTTCTCTAAAGCTGAGATTTAAGTTCAGTTTTAATGACGAGTAAATGGAGGGTCTTTTAATTTCACTGAGGCCCTTTTCTAACATTTCTTATTTATTCAGCTGAGTCAAGAATGATGTTTAATCCATCCTAAACTGGGAATTTAAAAAGGAAAACACAGTGTATTTCCTCAGAAGCATCTGTTTTCATGCTTCTCAGTGATTCTAAGCTATTGAGGAACATATCTGCCTAACTAGACTGAATTTTTCAACCACTGCTGCCCTATTTAGAGTTTTTTTCAGAAACCTCTATTCTCTTGGAATTTATCTGTATGACATGAACTATAACATTTTGCACAGTGGTAGTCAGTCATGTGTCATCTTGCTTGTCACAAAAACACATGGAAAAAACTGACGGTTGAAAAGCAGACAGGTATGGGTAGCAAGGTATGATTCCATATGCCAACATCACATACCATAGATGTTGGCTTGAGCTACTTGAGTGTTGAGACCAAGTGTGCATTTTAAGGGAGTAAATTCCCAAAATTCCTAACTTCATGGATTTTTTTCTCCCATCATTCAGAAGTTTACCCATCACAAATAGCACACACAAGCAAACATATTGGAGTGTGTCTATTTTTCCCCTTTTAGGTCGATCCCTGTATCATGAATTTTTTAAGCTGGCACACCCAATCCAGACATGCCTTATGTTTGTGCCAAGGTGTTGATCTGTGTGTGCAAAACCCAATTATACCTATAATAATTCTGATGAGGGTCATGCTGAGAAACAGAAAAGCAACACTAAGTTATTTGTAGGCATAAATACTTGTTCTGATAAAAGACTGTTTGGTACAAATAGCGAGTGTGGCGTTCTTTCTATTCTAACTGGAAATGAAGCTGTTTAGTTTCAAAAGCAAAATACATCAATTACTGATGTATGAATATTCTCTTTTTTTTTGAAGCAGAATTATATCCTATTCATTAGCATTTATCCAAAAGTCATTAATTTTAATATGCATTTGGGCGATGGTATTTGAATTGTAAATAATTTCGCATTCTCCACAATTTAACCACATTTCTCATATTCATGAGACAATTTAGTCAAAGATGTAGCAGGGCATGCATTGCTTTTGGGTATAGTCACATTAGGTAATTCTGTGCTACAGTGTTGCCTGAGGCTTCACGTACTTCATTTAGCGCCCAATAATATGAAAGATCCAATGTGTCAGTGTCTCATGCAATTGAGACAAAAATGCCCCAATGAAAACACTTCACAAAACAGTTTTGTTCATATTTTCGCATATGTTAATACCATCTTCATGCAAAACAATCAGTTCCAGAGAAACAGAAGTCAAACCACGACTTAAAAAACAAAAAGCAGAACATTTGTTCCATGTTAATTGTTACATGGAAGTAATAACTTCTATGTGCTAGATAACATATTTCATCATGTTACAGATAATTAGTCTTTGAAAAGGGCAAATATGGATCTGCCAGGCACCCTGAGCTCCAGGACATGGCTGCTGATTGAAGGCTGTGAGACCCTCACCTGCGGATGCAGCACCTGCTGCAAATCCCAGCCTCTTGGAGGATGTTTTAAAGACAAGCTGGGTGTGAAGGGGCAGAGGAGGGTCACTGACAGTCACTGCTCAGTGGTTCTGTGCTGCATAGTTTATTTTCTCTTCAGAACATTCAGGTTCTGAATCTAATTCTGGCAACTCACTTTTGTTTGCATTCGAAATGTTTCATCATTTGAAAGAGATTTTTGGATAATCTCTGCCAGATATTGAATAGTTAAAGATTTTCATTGGTATGATTTTTCCAGTGAAAATTTACTTTCTATTAAATTAAACTTTATTTTATTTAATAACCTTGTCCATTACAATATCATTTGGCTCATTTATTTAAAGGAAACTTCTAATTGAAGCTCTGTTTTTTTTCAGAACTGACCCAAAATACATTGCTCTCAATCAGCTAAAAGAATAAAGAATAACATTAAAAAAAAATCAAACCTCAACGACCTGCCCCCTGCCCATGAGATATTTCCCCTAAAAGTTTATATTCCCTTCTTTCATTGCCTTGCAGGAGATATAATTTAGTCAGGTGTCATTTAGGAGCTGGAAGCTCAGATGCAGCTGACACAGGCAGCCTTTTGTCACCTCAGTTGTCTGATAGCACAACTTTGTCCCACTCTTAGTGCTGCTGTGAAGAACATTTTCTAAGCTTTGATTCCACCTGCTCTCTCTTTGCTGCTTGCCCCCTTCCAGTGAATCAAGCATAAGCTCCTTTCCTCACTTTCAAAGCCCTTCACAGCTCTGTCCCTCCCCCCATATCATCACCTTTCACTCATTACTGGTTCCCACTTCTGCTTACTCTGGCCTCTTGCTCAAGTGTTAAACTGTAAGTGCTTCCAGACACTATTTCTCACGCTTGAGAGCCCATGTATGAGAACTAGAAGGACTAACCATTTTCCATCTCTTCACAATTCTTTCTCTTCAGCACAAAACCTAATAGAAAGCTTAACAAGAACTATCTTGTTGATATGTTAATCAAGTTTCCTAATCAGCTCCATGTTCTCTTTGTCCCCCCTGGTCTGCCCCCATGCCCACTGTGCTCTCCTGCCACCCTCTGTGGGCAGGTTTTACAGTTCATCTGTCTCTGAAAAGTGCTGGTCCATGACTATGATTCCTCTGCCCTGTGATGATGAAATAGTTTTATGTGTGAAAATAATGAATAAACTGTTTCAAATAAAGTGTTTAGCACAATTAATTACCCACTCTATGGTCTTCTCAGTTCGTGGAGATACACAAATACTTGAATAAATGTCTCAACTGATTCCTGAATAACTACAAACAAAAATAATATGAACACTCAACTCCCAGTTGCAGGAATTCATTGTTTTTAAACCAAAAACAGTGTTTTTAATCAGCCCTGGTTTTCCCTTAATTGTTAGTGTATGAAATGGCACATCAGTTAGGAAGCACAAAGATTCTACACCAGATAAAACAAAGCAGATGCAGGATTATTTTTTTTTTTTTTAATTAGGCTACAAAACCTTTGTAACTTTAAAGAGTAAAGCTGTTTTCCTTTTTGTAATGTCATTAATGATGATGTTTTTACATGCAAATCAAGAAATAATTAAACTTCTGCCATCTTAACAATAGAGGTCTGGAAATAACGAATAAAATACAAGCTGGATTAAAAAGAAAAAGCCTAATTAAGTGAGACAACAGATTTAAGTTTACAGTTTCCAAGGAGTAATTAAACAAGACTAGAGTTGAGTAAATGCTATAAAGTTATTCCCAGGGGTATTTATTCACATTATTAGTGAATTTGCTTTGTGTTTTCTTTCTTCCTGTATTCATTTGATAGAGTTCCAGCATCATGAATACTCATGAAGAACGAGTGTAAGGGAACTCTTTACCTAACTAAGAAACAACAAACATAGCAACTACAACCAAATAAAATAGTAATGAGATGAAAAAATACAGAAAAAGCTGACGGAAAAAGCTACAGAAATAATTTTTAAATCCTACCCATAGAAAAAGGAAATATAAAAATTTAATATATTAAATAGTATAGAATGTAGAACAAATAAAAGAATGCCATGAGCTATATGGAACATTTTATACCACATACTTATTCTAGATGTATTAAAAGATGAGTTTTCCCCACTGACACTGAAATAATATTTTTTTTCATTTTATAAACATTATTTTTGTATGAGAAAAGATCTGGATTATGTCAACTATTACATTATTTCAACAAAGAATAAATGAAGAAAAAGAAAATTAAAGTATATTATACATGTCCAGTGTTTCCCAAATTAATTGAATTAATTAATCTTTTTGTATCTGGTTGATGGAAGAGTGACTTCAAGGTATCCTATATATGTGTATCTTCTAATCAGCAAAACCAGTCCATTCTTTTAATTGCATGTATACCATAATTTATTTGCTGTGGGACAATAAGCAAACCTTCTAATGAGATTAGGGCTTTCTTTAAAGCAGCACAGTTTATCTCTAGCTCTCAAGTTATTTTCATTCATCCTCTCAGCAGTGGAGAATTCACAGAAACAAAGACCACTTCAGATCCATAAGTGTATAATGGTATGGAAACAGTTCTCTTCTAGATGCACATCTGCAATTCTGAGGCATAAGCATTTTTCTCCCATTGCACCCTCCTTCAACTCCTAAGTTATTGTGCAGTAAGCATTTTCAAATCCTGGAGGAATTATTCACCTTTAACCTTGACATTCAATGCATTCAGTGTGCTGCAGGTTCTCTGTTTAGTAAAAGTCAAATTGGACTTTTTATAAGTATGTAAAAAACTCAATGTTAATCCAATAAAGTAATTACATTCTGTTTATTAATAGTAAGAATTCATATGAACAATAATATATATGAGACCTTGATATATTTGGGAATAACCAAATGCCTTTTCAATACAAAGATCCACTTATACAGAAGTATTAATATTACATGTACTGCTTACAGATAAAATTTGCATTCAAGTACTTTACATCTTCCTAGAACTCACAGATGGTAAAAAGTCTGACTTAAATATATGTAGAAAACTTATCTTAAATAAGAATCGTTTCAAAGTAATAACCTGTTGAAGAATGACAGCTTTGTGTTGCTACATTTGGTATTCAGCAAGCAGTCATCCTGTCACAGCTGCCAATGCCGACTGATAAATGTTCAAAAGAGCCTAGAAGAATATTGACAAACCCTCAACTTGTGTGTAATATGGAGATAAGGACACCCAAATTATATTTACTTATGCTCCTGGTGTAGTGTGAAGCTGCTTCACTACTTGTGTGTGCATTTTTAGCATTTATTTACTGCTATGCACTGCAAGGTTCAACTCCTGTGCGGTGATTGAGTGCTGGATAAAACGCCTCATCTCCGTGGGAGCGGGGTGGGGGGCAAAACAAAAAAGACACCACCTAACAGCAAACCTCTTCCCCCTCACATCCAGTCCCCATCCTCTCCCGAAAAGACTAAAGGTATGGAAACAGGTGTAACATTTTCTCTGCCCAGGCTGTTCTACAGGACACCCAGGGTGAACAAAGCCACCAGGGCTGCCTGTGCACTGCAGCTTCTGGAGCTAAACCATCAGTACAGATCAGAAACTTTCTTTCATTCTCCTGACATATGTAGAAAAAAAATCAAGTTAATGAATCCTTTAATAAATTATAGGAGCTTTTAAGTTGAAGACCACATCTAGCTTTGTAATGAATCACTGCAATTTGTTGGACTTGCAGTCTTATAAATTAGGGTGGTTTTTTCTCACCAGACACATACTCTGGGGGCGATCACAGTTCCATCCAATTTGAATGGAAATTACATAAGAATGTCTTTATCTGATTTATTTGTATGTTAATATTTTGCCTCCTGGAGATGGTTAAAGACAAAGACCCGCAGCAGGAATTTACAAATACTTATTCCACATAACAAACATTTATAGAGATCTTTTGACTACCATGAGCTTTCTAGTTGGCTTTTGTCATTTATGAAGAAATCTCTATTGTTCCTTTTGGCATCTGTCAATTCTGCAAGTTATGGTGAAAAAAAATCCCCTCAAAAGTGGAATTTTCTCTATACAGTTGAACTGAGGTTTTTATATCAGTTAGAGAGCTATGGTGATGGAGGTTTTTGAAATATCACAGATTATTTCTGAAGTGCTAACTAGTTCACACAACTAATTCAAACTTGTAAATATTTTTTTAAGGGCAAGGACAGGCTGGAAACAAAACCCGTGAAAACAGACTTCTTTTTCTCTTCATCTTTCTCGTAATTTGGGATATAAATCTTCTCAGAGATGTGCAATGTAGCTTTTAAGGATGCAGATAAAACCAAATTTTGTCTGGAAGCCATGTAAGAGTGCCAGATGTACATCTCCTACAGCTCTATAGACAAAGCTTATTAACTCAGCTGTGCTCATAAAGAAAATTCTTTTAAATAGAACTTTTTAAATTTAAGTTTTCAAAGCTTTTCTAATGTGTTTATGGTTCTCTGGCATCCTCTTTTTGGAAGAACCTCTTAACCCATTATTTTATTTCCCCTGAGTCTAAATAAATCTTTTAACAGCTCGTTCTACCAAGAACACAGTAGTCTCCAGGACTGCTGGAGTATCACTGAATTCCCACCTCAAACTGTCAAGCAGTGTATCTTTTAAAGTATTACAAATTTGATAACAAAAGCAGCTCCGAGTGAACTGTCAAAACTTAAGCAGTCTCAGTGCACAGATACTGGAATAGATCTGTACTTCTACAAAGGTACATTTTCCTAATAGATTAATAATCTCTGTGGAGTAGAATGCACTTTATCTTTTAAAAAACAGTGGAGAAAAACTATCTGCAGATGGCAATCTTCCCTTCACAGAATGGCTGCTGAGAAAGTTCCTGACCTATGATATCTTTGTGGATCTGTGATAGTGAGAAACTGTCTAAAGAGTTACACTCTGATTAAGGTTGGGGTCCTTGAGCAACCTGCACTCACCTTGAGGGTGTACTCCACCCATTTGTGTGATTTGGGACATTAATGATCATGTCATCAGGTTAAATCTTTCTATCCCTCTGCAGAAAACTGAACTCTTATTTCCTTTTACAGCAAGCCCATCCCCATCCTTGATGATCTGCTCCATGTCTGGGGCTGGGACTGAACCTGGTACCTCCCAGCTGCTCTGCTCCCTGGCTGGGGCAGTGGGTTGGGTACCCTCTCCAGCACTAGGAGGTCTCCCCGTACTCAGGAAGCCCCAGGCCCCTGCTACTCTATTTTTGGAGGGCCATTATTATTTGGCCTCTTTTATGTTATGTAAATAAATATAAATACAAAATACAGAGGGAAGGAGAAACTTGCCTGCCTTAAAATTTTCCAGGTACTTTAGTTCATATATGATTTCTTTTTTTTTTTTTTTCCTGAATACTTTCCAAAATATTTCAGAGGATTAATCTGTATAACTTGAAATACCATAGCCTGGGACTATATTAACATATACATAATACTTTCAGGCGGGGGTGTTATTTTGCAGGCCCTTTAATTTCAATGCAAGTAGTTAAACTGATTGTATGGACCTTTCAGCTGACAGATGTTCTTCAGTGCACACTGCAGTGATTTCAAAAATTGCCCCGGATTTCTCAAGATGGAGAAATGTGAACGGGAGACTCCTTCCTTCCACTGCAGTTAGCAAGCAGAAGGCTCTGTTGGCTTCAACAGCACAAAATTACTAAGGGTGGGTTGGTCTCCCTTTTTGTTGTTCCCAAACTCTGGCATTTGAGTACCGTTTTTTCCAGACAGTCTTCAAGTTTAAAAAATTATGTCAAACAATGTTAACTGAAATGTTAAAAAGCCCAGAAACTGATGTCTCCATCTGTTACCCCAAAGATCTGATGACACAGACAGAGGAAGGACACTGACTTGCCAAAATGCACGTAACTCACAATGGTAAATCCTACAGCTCTTTGGGGCAGTGGGAAAGCTCATGGTGCTGCTGTTCTCAAGTAAACTATGTGCCTGGCATATACGAAGGTGCAATTAGATTGAATCATCTGCTTCTTTCATTTTACTTTTTGTTTGTTTGCTTTTTGTTTGTTTGATGTTTAAATTGGAAGTTTGTGTTTCGAGGCTTATTTCTTGGAGGTGCTCACTCACTTCAATGGGAATTTGCTGAAACCTTGTAAATATTGCAATAAGTTATAAGCATGTGAGGAGCTTAACTTGAAGTTAATAAAAGATAAGCACATGTTTAATAGATTTAAGATATTCTTGAAATTAAGTAGGCATTTAAAGGCACAATATAATCCAGTACGCTAGCTGAGAAAACAGTTGACTGTCGCTTTACCCAAAAGCTACAACCTTTGCTTTACAAAATATAAATGCACCTAACACATATGAACAGGCCCCAAATTACTTACTTCTGGAGCTAACCATGGCCTTGAAGATGATGATGGTGAAGTACATATTATTTTAGAAACAAAATGACTCATAAACTTGTTCACTGACATTTAGGGTATTTATATCCACAAGATTTAGAATGCCCTTGAAAAAAAAAAAAAAAAAGACTAATGTAGAAATAGAAGAATAGCTTCTGAACAGCCTCATTCTTGTGCTCTGTGATACTAGACTGAAGTCTGCTGCAGTCTGTGCATAAATCAGAACATCACCATCAGTTTTTCCAATTTACTTCAACTGTTCTTCCTATTCATAACCTCTAGACTGCAGAGTGCCTTAATCAGTCTCCTGCCAATATGTATTTCTCCTCTATACAGCAGAACTACTGAGAAGCCCTTAAACAATTTAAAAACCTCTAGAGGTTAACAAAGGAAGAGAAGATGCCACCAAAGAAGACAGAGTAAGACTGTCATGTCTGCTTGCTCACCATCATCAGGTTTTTTCTATATTTCTTACACTGTAAATGAGTGAATTACAACATTAGATTAGAACAAAGAACTATGTATTTGAACCATAAACAGCGACCATAATCAGCAAGTGCTGTGCAATAGCTCTATATAACCTGCAAAGTGCTCAGACACTTACCACACACATGTATGTTCCCTTACACCTAATTATTCTCAGGATGAACTATAGAAATATATTTATATTCATTGCAATGTAAGAATCATAAAGCATCAAAAGTACAACTATTCCAGACAACTTTTAATTACACAGCTTTATGCTAACCAGCTCATAACTATTTTTCCAAGTCCACTCTTTATAAAGTTCTATCTTAACACGCTTCTAGCAGCCACAAGCATTTCCAGTCAGAAAAGCCAGACTGTCTAACCAGGGAAAATGGGTGGCAGTAGGAGTGAAAATGACTTCAGAAGCCAGCAAATCATTGCATTTGCTCACAAAAGTAAATCTTGCCAAGAAAAAGACTTATTCATTAGAACAATCCCACAGGGGTGTAAGTACTACATTAAAAGCACATAATTTTCTTATAAATCCATCAAGCTCCAGCAGGTTTATAATAATTAATTAAATGACTTAAACATCAGAGAAGCAGCCTGACTACAATTTGTGCTCTGTGTACCTCCAAAGGTTCAGAGGTTGCTTCTGGTTCAGTTAAGCATCTAAAAGTACTAATGCTTATTATAAGCTTATGTGAATTATGTGAATCTTCTGAGAGTGGTTGCATTTATTCTTCCTTTCCAACAAGCCTGTATTGCTCATTTGTCACCAGGAATGCCAGCCCTAAATTAAGCACCCAGCATCTGTCTCTGTGTATACAGAACTGCAGCTCTTCCTGTAGCATTTGTTTTTCTAGAAAGGCAAGCCCAGCCAAGAGCCTGCTGATTTTATTCAGACCCAAGGAATATTCTAAGAAAGCTACAGGGATGCATGGCAAGGCTTCTCTAACCCAGGATGAGGGACTGGCTGTAGATCTGCATTTCTGCTGTTCATGTCAGAGATGGCCAGCAACACAGGAGCAATGGCTTCATGGTTCAGGAAGAAATCTGCTATACTAGGAGTCTGGTTTATTTAAACTCAAGTTTAGCTCAGCTATGGTTCAATGCTGAGTATATTTCTCATCATATAGTTACTCTCACTCCGGGAGACAACAGATGGTGTCAGAGAGGTGGATGAAAGTTTCATTGTACATTTGATTTCTGGTAAAGCTCCCAAGGAGAGAGGGAAATATTGGCTGATTTCCTCTTTGTGGCCTTAAGATTCTTTCTGAGAGAGCTGAGATTTGCGGTACAATCAATTCACCTCACCTTCATTAGTTGGGCTTCACACTTGTGGATCACACCCAACATCCCTATTTCCATTTCTTGATCTGTGAAGTGGAGGTGTGGGGAGGAAGGCTGGCAAAGGGAGCACATCTACCTTGTCTGCCCATAAGAATAGTAACTAGTAAACTCAGGTAACTTATTTTGTAACTTATTGCCTGGCAAGTACATCAAACCTTAACTAATTGGCATCATAAAATAAAATACTGTGTGTGAAAGATCTAAAATAGGTCTGTTTAAAACAAAAGGCAAAATAAAAGAACCCACCCCACATATCAGCAGAGCATCCTTAGGTAATATACATTTCATCAATATTAAAAGATAAAAAGTTTTGTTCCAAGGGAAGTGCAGGAGATCAATCTCTTAGGACAGAATAACTTTTTTAAAGACAGCATAGGAAGAATAATAATATTTTTATCTTCTTATGTATAGGCTTTGTGCTGAACTGAGAAATGAATCTCCCTTTATCCATATACATTTGGATAAGCAGAGCTGTATTCACCAGATGATCTGACAAATACAAACACGTTGAATAATTGTACTTTTCTAACTTAACAGAGAAAAGACAGTCATAGAAGGATTAATTATTTAATGTTTATATCCATCTTGAAAACCTGAAGCCTTTCTCCTTTATCATTTTTAGCTACTCCAGATGCTTGGAATATTTCCTTCAGAAAAGGTGGGTGTGGGGAGGAAAGCAACAAAATAAATAATTCAGCAAATATTATTGTGACAATTTTTTTTCTTTTTGTGGCACTTCTGTATGCTTTTTTTATGCTTTTTTTTTTTTTTTTTAATTAAGAAGTACGTATGGTATCAGTATTTAGAACTATGGAATTGTTACCCGATTTTGTTACAAGTTTACCACAAATGACTTCTCATGCACAGATTGATCTCAAACCCTATGCCCAACCCTCTGCCTCTAGACAGAAGAATATGGGGAAAGAAAGGAAGTACACATAGTATCTAAGTGAAGAACTTAATAAAAAAATCATATTTTTAAAATACTTAAGTTCCTTTAGGAAAAAAGGTAGTTCCTCATTTTTTTCCTCAAGGTGAACATAGATTTCTTTGCACATTATTCAACTAAGTCTTGAAAACACAAGGTCTTTTTGTTCATGGCACCAATGGAAATTTTATTTATGGTCGATTTATACATTTTCTCATGTTTTCATATATATCTTGGCTATATTCTTTCTAATCTTAAAAATAGAAGTTTTCCAATTTGTATGAGCACAAGAAGTTCTAAGTAAATATGTTACTACAATATAGGCTGTTTAATTGGGACATGCTATGTCACCATAGCTGCTTTATTGAAACGTCTCTTGAAACCGATTTAGCCTACTGATGGTGAATGGTAATATGGTAATAACCACTGCTTAATAGTAAATAGCATCAATTCTGTTTAATTGAACTAAATTTAACTGAAGTCAAGAAGTACTGATTAACCTCCAAACTATTGATTGGTGCTCACTAATTCTTCAAAGACACAATAATTATATCAATAAATGACATAAATGTTTAACTTTACAAATCATGCAGTATCTGGTAACACAGAACAGCATAAACAGTGTTCCTATGTGGGCAAAATCAGTCTGAAGACACTAGATCTGTAGTCACAATTCCTTTCTAATCATTCAACTTAGCATAGATTTTACCATGTCTGAGTAACAATGCACCAGGACAGAAAACTCCTTGACAATTGATATCTTACTGTTCACACCCTTATACCTGTAGAAGTATGGCAGACACAAAGGGTTTTTCTTCCTCACAAGGTGTTATTGCAGTATGGTTTTGTCCGAAGAGCAACACTGCAGAGTTACAGCTCCCTCAGTGATTGGCAGCCCTGGTGACTGTCATTCAGGCCTGGGTTTAAACGGCTCAGTACACTCAGTACACTTTGCAGATTCATCTTTGTTTTGGTTCCTACTGACACAAGTTGCTACAGCAGTTCAATAAATCATCTTTCCATCACACCAGTAGAGGGTTCTTTTTTGTTTGTGTTTGTTTATTTTATGCTTGCTTTCTGTTTTGTTTTCCCCAAAATTCTGGTTTAGTTAAGCTGTAAATCCAACCTATCATAGCAAAGGTGATAAATGCATTTGAATGGAGTTCTTCCTAAATCTCACTCTGGTGTTACCTGAAACATTTATCTTCAGATTAACTTTCAAAATTTTACTTAAGTGTGGAATGTTCATATAAAATATGTGTTCTGCAGACTATGGCATTTATGTTTAAAATAATCACTGTTACTTATTTTTACTAATACTTAACATATTTCACTACATAGGAGCCTTTCAGATATGGATATTGGCTAGATAGAAGTAATAAATGTAGATTTACTCATAGACAGACAAAAAGATATTTTTTTTTTCTCAGCATTCAGACACCAGCCTATATCTCTTTCAAACATTCAGCTGACAAAATAAAAATTTCTGTATTTACATAGTTTTTAAATAAACTTGTTTTTCAGTATTTGAAACTTATTTTAGTGTAAAAGATTCATATTGTGTCAAAATTGAAAGTATTTGCCTTCATGAATGCCAGAAGGTAGAAAAAAAGTAAGTTAAAGAAGGAAAAAAAAAAAAAAGAATTATATATACACTACTTTTTGTTTTTGGTAAACTGAGTTAAAAACCCCCTAGAAACAGCACAAAAAACTGTCACTGGATTTGCTTGAGTGCTTACCCCATGCAAACTCTATACCAACTATAAAGTCCCTACATGACAATATTTAAACATCAATCCTGAATCCTGCTTTAGTAGTACAATGCTCTGCTGTTATCAGTAGAGATTGTTGCAAAAGGAAAATTTCCTTTCTAACAGAAAGGAATTAATACCTTTTATCCTTTTTTTTTTTTTTTTTTTAATTTTTCAGATAAGAAGTAACAAATGAAATGAGCTGGCATACAGATCAATTTAAAGAACCCCTACTTCAAGGGAATGGAATGAGTTTCTAGTTTGTTCCTACAAATGCTCCACACTGTTGCTCAGGCTCTCTAGGGAGCTACGTTGTCTGTAGAGAAAGCAGTCTTTGGGGAGCCAGGGATTAATTCATAGGAATCACAGGGTTTCCTTAGAATTACTAAATTATTTCAACTCAGCAGTTCTGACAGAACACTGCTCCTCTGAAGAAATTTCATCCACTGCCAGAAAGTATCTCTGTAGGATACGTAACATCAGATATTTAAAGTCAATGTTTACTATTAGAAAGTAATTGTCCATATTAAAGAGGGTGTTAATCCTTCCAGGATAAAATGGTACTGTCCCTTCAGAGCATTTAGAGACATCTTCAAAAGCTACAGCTCAATGTTTCTGAATGGACTGTTGAATAGATGTCACATTTTTCTTCCAGCTAATTTCAGAATTGCCTTTCATGTGTAACTAATATGTGAATAAACATACAGGTTTATTCCACTCTCTCTGTCTTTGTGTGAGCACTGTAGAGAGTGACCTTTGCAAACAGTGGCTCAGAATATAAATGGATACTGACTTTCAAAGCTTTTGACAAAGTTAGCACACAGAGAATATGCTGCTATGAAATTAACAGTTCTGCCAGATGGTTTGTACCTGCAAGCTCTGCAATAATTACAATAACCTCATCATATTTCTGGTCTTTCATCACCTTGAATGTTTTTATTGCAGTTGTGCAGACATCTTTGAACATTTCCCCTCAAAGAGTGAAACTTTCATTTGGGTGAGAAATTCCATCATAAAACTGCAAATTAAGGAAATTAATAATCCCGTCTGAATTCAAGGGTTTTTAAGTTCCTCACCACTTGCTGGTAATATGCTTAGTGGCTCAAGAGAAATTTTGCAATGCCCTGAATGTGGAACTTTAATCGTATGTTGGGATATTTGGAAGCTATTCATTCTCTACTTAAGGTTGGCACCTCAAAAATCCCACCATTCTAATGGAAGTATGATCAGGGTGTTCCCTCTACAACATATTTCATTACCCTATACCAGTGGAAAAGCAGAGTAGATCACTCATTGTCATTCTCCATCAGTACCACTCAGATTAGAAGAACCATTATAATTCTCACAGTTCTGTCCCAAATGCATTTATAATCAAGTTTGTTTAAAACTGTTCTCACTGGGGATCCATTTTAATTCAGACTGTGTAGTGAATACCTGCATAAGAGTGACAGTAACTAGACAGCCACCCCACATACCAATCAGTGCTCGTTCAAGTTGTGAATATTACAAAACAAAGGCTTGGGCTAATCTAGTGGTGCAACCCATAGAGGCTCATTTGCATCCAGAATCACTGAGTGCTGGTGAGAAATGTCTGTCCACCTGAGGGGGTTCTGCTTTGCACTAGCTCTGTAATAGTCCTGTGATCTGCTGCAGAGTATTGAGAAAGCTCCTTAAGAACATCTTCCCGAGAAATTCTAAGGGAATTGAGCTCAATGCAGGTATCTCCATAATGTGAAGCACAGTATGGTAGGGTAGGGTAAGTATCTTCCCAGGCATGTTCCTGATTTAAACTCAAATGGTGCTGGGGAGACCCCCCAAGGAGATGGATCTATGCACCCACAGAACTACCCAGCAGGAGGCATGAGTGGCAGCTGACATCATCTACAAACTCATGGCTCCTCTGACAAGGGTGACCCTACTCCTGCTACTGCTACTGGACACAAGCCATCATCCCAGACTGCATCCACCAATTGTCCATGCACAGTATGAACTTGTCACAAGAAGAAATGTCAGCCATCTGATGAGAGCGTTCATTTGCACCAATGAACTGGTGTGCCCTGGACCACATGACTGATCTGAAACAAGAGTGAAACTGTGGACCCTACAGCTCTCTACAAGGACAGTGAACCACACATTCCAGGATTGCACACATCTTTGGACCAAGAAGGTTTGATGCGAGTTTCTCTGTTCTGCAACACATCCTTACAATGAGGAAGTCACCTTCTTTGTGCCACATTTCATTGCTTATAAAATGATAAAATACTGTTGTGCACAGTAATTTTAAGGATAAAGACAGTGAAGTACTCAGACACCTCTCCAATGGGCTTGTACAGGAGTTATAGATAGACATGGAACAGTGAATGAAAAGATAATAGTGGACTCAAGGTGTAGTAAATACAACAAAAAAAAGAAATCCACAACAGAACCCAGAATGATTCCTGCTCCTGGAGCTGCTTGACAATTTAAAAGTTTTCTATCACTTTCTTATTCCTACCCCATGGCTGTGTAAAGAGCTGGAACAGCAATTAGTGACACTGGAAAAGGATATTGCCATCTCTTTCCTAGGTCAACAAGACTTATTCCCTCAACTAGAGCTTTAGAGGACAAATTGTGAAATTTACTCTTTTCAGAATGCTGCCAGGCTAAATAAACAGAAAGACCCCAGAAAATATTTTCTTCTTAATCTCTTCCATTGCCACTGCTCCTAGCTTTTGATTGTCTTAAGAAGAGGTAGAAAAGAACTGTCAGGAAGAAGTGTGATTATATAGATTGTAAGGGGATTATATCTTTTTAATATCAATACATCATATGCACTCGCCCATTGAATCAGGCTTGCCAGACAGCTGCCAAGTTGTTTAAAGTCATGCTAACAAGCTATCAATTAACAAGTAGAATTGCTGCCTTCTGGTATAGAATATTTTGTCTGACTCCCACCTGAATTCACTCCATATCAGATCATTTCAACATCGCTGTAATTTGCTAGATGAAAAAGTATTATCCACTGTATTGATTTGATTTAATACATCCATTTCAACAAGTTATATCAGAAAGTTCAAGTCAGCCCAAACTAACCATCAAATTAGAGGATCTAGAGCTCTCTGCTTCTTAAATAAACCTATAGAAGTTCTTTTTATTGAGCAATCTTGGAAAAGGGGTTCTCACCTCTGTCTTGGCATCATGCAGGGAGGGCCAGAGGGGAGACACATGCTAATACAAAGTGATAATACTAAGATAACGAGTTACAAGACAGACAGGAACTTCTCAGTGATTTCTAGTTACATTTACATTCCCATGGCAGTTATGCTCCAGGATGCAGTTGAACCCTTCACTGTCAGGAAAGGCAAACAAGAAAAGCTTAGTATCTGACACAGCTATGGATAAAAATAATTTGAGAGGAATCATGTGACCAACTGAATCTCTGCAGTCTATTAATGCCGGGAATTCCACTGTGAATGGACCTGATGCTCCGTGGGGTGCAGGGCTCATGAAAAGCTAGTTATGCCCTTCCTCCATATTAACATGAGAGGACTCTGCATATGGCAGGCACAATCTCTCATCACATCTTTCAAAGGAACCAAGTGTGAGCATATGCTCGACTTTGAGAACAAGTGAATAGAACAGAGGCTGCCTCTTTTTCTCCCCGTTCTGTAGAGGCCTTTATGCAAACTGCGATAACATGTTTTACAGGAGGAGAGGCAGAATAAAGAGCTAACTTTCTATAGAAGTAGTGATAGTTACTCTTATACAGATAGCCAGGGGAAAACGACACACTGTATGGTGATACAGAAAAGGGAAAGAACAAACACACTCAAACTCTAAAGCACTGAGCTGCAAGTGCTCTCCTTTAGCCTGAAGTGAGCACAGAACGGAGGTGTACTCTGCTCTGCTGTGCTGAGCAGAGGAAGGGTTTTATTGCAGGATAAAGTGAAAAAGGAGGGTTATGGGGTGAAATAAAGAGAGAAATCAGTAGGTTGATTTCTGGAGCATGGGGCAATGCAAGCAAAAGATGTCATCCACTTGCAGAGATTTCCAGAGTAAAGACAAGACTGGAAGGAGGGGTGTGCTAAGAGTTAGCTCTGTGCAAGGGATAAATTCTGATTAAATTTTTCAAAGTGTAAACCCACTGAGATTGATTCTCATCTTTTACTGTTAAGATACAGATAGAATTTACTGGCTTTCTTCTGGCGTAAGCATCCAGGTTGTAACTGACAATATTTACTGGATGTGTCTAAATTGCAATTTAAAATATTTTGACTGGACACAGGTATTATTCTGTGAGTGGATGGATACCAAACTGATTCAGGTTTCCAGTGCCAGTACTTGGAAATACTACCTAGAAACACACATTGTGAAAGTGAACTCTCTCTGTAAACATTATAATCAGCAATGCAATGCCCAAATACTCGGGGGGGGGGAAAGAAAACCACAAACCCTAAGGAAGTATTTCCATATTACAGAAAATACTTCCTAAGCAAATTTAATAACTTGAATACAATAAATCTGTTGAGGCTACTAAACATATGTTGCCTTTCTCTGTTTGCTTACAAGAGACATCCAACACCAGAAAACTGAACTCCCTACTGCTGATTAGGCTCAAGTCATTTTGCCTTTCAGTTTCTAAATGTTAAGTTACAAAGCAGTCCATTAATTATCAGTTTGTCTGACTAGATGAGCAGCTTTTTCTACAAGAGCTGTTTCCAGTGGCTCCTAAGTCAAGACTAATGAATTATTTGTGTGAGATTTTTGCCCAGAAGAGCTAACACTTCTGGGGATTGCATATAAGATTACTGCAAGCTTTAAGAGACTCCAGTATCTCCAAAGGCAGACAGGAGTGCAGTTTGTGTGGCTAAATCCAAACTGGCTTCCAGCTCGCTCTCTGTGCAGGTGAGAGCAGACTGTACTGGCCCCACAGCACTTCATCTGCCCTAACAGTATCCCAATATGCTACTGAATTTAGGTCCCTGGATTGACCTTTGTGCTCTAGCAGCAACAACATTTGAGCTCACTGTGTTAAATCTGGACAGTGTTTATCTCTGAAAGATGTTTATTCCATTGAAGTGAAACCTTAGGATCAAAGTGCAGATGTGCTGAAAGCAATGAAGAGGTGGCTGCATACAATGCAAGAAATAAAAACAGATCTTGTTCCAGAGAGTCTTCTAAAGAGTTTGATACAAAATTCTTCCCTTTAAAATATACAGTAACAAGGGTGTTTATATAACCAAAAATATTGCAGTGCTCTAAATGCTTTATTTGCAACACCCTTATGTACTTATAAAGTAACTTATTAAATATCTGGGACAAGATTTGAAAGGCTTTTCAGGAACAGAATGCTAGTTTCTTGTAAGCTACTGATCTCTAACCTCCCCCCCCCCCCCCCCCCCCCCCCCCCCCCCACCCATCTTTTTTTTTTGTTTATAACACTTTTCACAACTTCCTT
>JANHGL010016794.1:1675-14732 GCA_024611195.1 Ceyx melanurus
ACTTGTCCCTTGGGATCAGACCCGACCCCCCCCTGGCTCCAGCCTCCTGCCAGGAGCTGCCAGAGCCAGGTCTCCCCTGAGCCTCCTTCTCTCCAGGCTCAACCCAGCCCAGGCCCCTCAGCTGCTCCTCCCCACACTTCTGCTCCAGACCCTTCCCCAGCTCCATTGCCCTCCACACTCCAGCCCCTCAATGTCCTGCTGGGAGTGCGGTGCCCAAAACTGAACATATCCCAGACCCACTGGTAAATCCCACCTGGAATTCTACATCCAACGAGCATCACAAGTGGTTTTTAAGGTGTAGACTTCCCAGCAAAGCATTGCAGAGCTGGCCAGCAGCAGCAGCTGGTTAGTGGTGACATGAATTGGGGGTAGCTGAGGTAAATTGGGGCTAATTCAGCTGTTTCCTGGCACCTGGAGATTGGCTCTTAAAGCTCCAGGTGGTCCCTGCAGCTCAGCCCTGGGATGGAAGGAGCAGGGGAGTGTTTGGGAAGGTGGAGAAGGCAGCTACTGAAGAACATGAAGAGAGGGGCCACGTTCTGAACTGCAGACAGCAAAGTAAGTGATTTTTATTTGGTGTTGTGTTGTTTGGAAGACAATATAGCAAAAAATGGAAACCTTTTCTAAGTAGCAAACACAGGGGCAGGGTGGTGAAGTGGTGCCCTCAGCCTGGGGGCTTCTAACATGTGGCTCCAACTTGGCTAAGGCCTGGAAAAGCAACGAGGCTGCAACACTCCAGTTATTCCCTAGGGTGGGGGAGCTGAAGTTCCTCCTCCTTTGGGGTTCAAAGGCACCTGTAGTTTGAGGGGAACTCCCTTGATGGAAGCAGCTGAACTGCTCCCAGGAACCCCCTCTTTGCCCTGCAACTGCAGGGGTTCTGCTGCTAAGTGTTGGAGTCAGGGAGGGAGACCCTGGCAAAGTGGGAAACCAGGGCTCCAGCTGCTCCTGGCTCTGTCTCTGAGGAGACTAAAAGCCTCAAATGTTTTCTGCTCTGAACTAAGAACCTTCAGCTTTGCCCATGCCCCTTGGGCAGGGAGGCTGTGTCACTGTGGGTGTGTGTGCAAACAGCCACAGTGGGAAAAGAACATGGAAAGTGCTCCCAACGTGGAGCCCCTTCCCCAGCTCCCTCCATGGAGCCAAACTCCAGAGCTCAGCTGCAAAGGCTCCAAGCTCCCCAGTGGCTCTGTGACCTCACTCAGCTGGGGTGTCCCCAGCTTCTCCCACTGGCACTCCAGCTCTTGCTGGAATGGGAATGGCAGAAAGAATGGGGTGTTGCTTTGTAAATGCTTAAAATATCAATAGGAAAATGCAGCAGGAGGAGAGCAAGAGTCCAGGGTGGGGAGCATCAGGCAGTGCTGCTGTTGGCCTTCATGGTCAGGTAGAGGATCTCTTTGTGGAAGTTTGCCTGGGCATTCACAAGGTGGAACAGGGTGAAAAAGCTGCTGTCCTCTTCATCCCGATTCCCTGCAGGGCAGAGAAAACCCTGTTAAGGTGGTGAAAGCCCCGGGGTGTCTGTGAGGATCACTCACCCTGTGCTTTCAGCAGAGCCTCTGCTGATTCATGGGCCATCAGCACCCGGTGGCAGGAAGGCTGTGGAATCCCCCAGGGCACTCTCCAAAATCCCTTCCCCAGCTTGTCCAAAGATGGACAAGAACAGTGGAGTATTAAGACAAAGCTGGTGGCTGCTCAGTGCCAGGGCACAGCCCCTTGGGCTCTGGTGGGCTGTGTTGGTGTCACCATCTGTGGCACCAGGAATCTCTTAATCAAGAGACTGGTTAGAGTTGCCCCCTCTGGCAGTGCTGACTGTGTGTGGATTGTTTTCTGTTGTCAGAATCCCCCCAGTGCTGCTGTGCCTGGAGGGAGGGGGACAGGCTGTGATGTCACACTCGTGGTGATGGGACACCTTGGTCAGTGCCAGCTCTGGAGTCAAGAGCCCTGGGCTTACCAGAGAGTATTGCCTGGAGCATGTCCATGATCATGTGAGCAAAGGAATTCTCCACACACTGCAGGAAGTTGTTCCTCTCCCCTGGGGTGCTGAAAACCTTGCAGACCTTCTGCATCATCTTCACTGCCCAGTCCATGCAGTACAGATCCTTCTCACAGACCTGGCACGCACAGGAATAGCAGAGACACTTTTATGATGAGAACGAGGGACCTGGGCTGGTTGAGCCTGGAGAGAAGGAGGCTCAGGGGAGACCTTCTGGCTCTGACAGCTCCTGACAGGAGGCTGGAGCAACAGGGAGTCTCTTCTCCCAAGGAACAAGTGACAGGACAAGAGGACCAGGCCTCTTGCTCTAGGAGTGGATGAGGAAACAGTTTTCAAGTGTGAGAAAGGAAATGTGGGAGGTCGGGAGACAGAAGTGCTGAGCCTGCTCTGTTTGGTACTCACCAAAGTGAGGAAGACCATGAGTCTGGCTAACTCCACAGCTCTCCTGTTCACAGCCTTGCTGGCCATGAAGGTGAAGCAAAGGTTGTTTCCACTGAGGATCAGCAGCCGGGCACGATTCTCCATGAGCCACTCCCGGGGCACCACTGGGGAAGAAAACAGAGTTTCAGTGAGCTTTGAACAAAAAGGCATCACAATGACCCTTCAGGAGGATGAGAGCTGGTGCTTTGTTGGCTTGGCAGGGCTCCTGAGGGGAATACAGCACTGAGAAACTCCTGGCAGTGCAGTCAGAGCTCTTCCCCACAGCTTCTGGGAGAGTCTCCCCCAAAACTAACTTCCAGAGTAGCCATTAATGGTGCTCAGGAGGATTTGGGCTTGAGCAAATATTGCTTTTCCAGCTTGGATAATAATAGTGAGACAAAACCTGAATGATGAAGCTCTGCTGGATTCTGGAAGAGCTTTCACAACAGGGAGAGCCAGCCTGGAGCTGGGAGCACTGCTGGATTCCTCTCACCCCCCAGCTGCTGATTGGCTTCCCACTCTGATGACTTTCCCAGTTATTCCTCCCAGTAGCTGTGGTGTGTCCCAGTTTCCCAAGACAAACAGCCGTGGTGCCAGATGTGGAGCACATGAGTTGATACCCCTGTGGGTTATTGATAACAGCACCTGAGAGCTCATCCACCAGGCTGATAACATCATCTGCTGTCCACTCCCGAGCCTCTGGGTCATACAGCAGCTTAATGGCCTCAGCCAGACCCTTCAGGCTGGCCTCATCTGTGGGTCCTTCTATCATCTTCTGCCAAACCACTTGTCCTGAGCAACAGATCAATCACAACTGCTATTAAATGACACAGTAATGAGTCAGTTTAAACAAGGAATATGCTGAACTGGGCCTTGCAGCAGAGTCAGAGGAGGGGGATTCTTGGTGATAGTGAGATTTTGATTTGTTTGTTTTATTTCCATCTGCCATTTTCATAGTGACAGTGGCAGCTGCAGCTTGGACCAAAGGCTGGTTTAAAGAAACCCAGGGGTAATAATTGAGAAACTAAACTTTTCTTCAGGAACCAGATGCTTCTCTGAGGTGCATTTGAGCTAACACTCCCCAAGCAGGGGTGAACAAGGTGCAAGCTCTTCACTTGCTTTATAGCTAGTCTATCAGTTTCGGGTATTTGCTGTGTGTTAGTGAGGTCTGGCTAAGCAGAGTGAGGGATTTTTGGGGGAGCAATTTGCACGCAGCTCCTGCATCCCACGAGGGGAGCAAGCAGTGAACACCCCCCACACCCCCCAGACCTCACCATCGAGGGAGGACACCGGCCCAAAGATGATGTAGAGCAGCCGAGCCTGGTTGACGATGGGCCAGGGCTTGAGGATCCGCGTGAGCCAGAAGGCGGAGTCGCTGCGGTGCAGCCAGTGGTTGAGCAGGACGCGGCGGCAGTACAGCCGGATCCGCAGCTCCAGCTTGCGGGAGCTTCCTGGGGCGGGACAGAGTGGATGTTACCCCTCCCTGCAGCCTCACGCAGTACAGATGAGCTCCTCCGAGAGGTAGAGGAAGGAGGATTTGCTCAAAGGTGCCCAAGGACATCTCGGGGGGGTGTGTGTGTGTGTGTGTGTGTGTGTGTTAAATTCTCGGCTGGTGCATCCCGAGCCAGCTCGTTGGGATGTGTGGGGCTAACTCAGGACAGAATCTACCCCTGCACCTTTCCCCTTCCCCCTCCCCGAGGCTCAAAACCATCTCACACTCCTAAATATCTTGGAAAACCACAGATAAATGTAGAAAACTCTGGCACCTTTCTGCTGCAGCTCGTGCCTGTCTTCAGGGGCTCTCAAACTGGGTTTTTTGTGGCTTCTGGGATTTGGAATCAGGGAGTGGAGAGGGGAAAGCGTAGGGAGAGTGTTCCCCAGATAAAGCCAGGGCTGGGCAGGGTCAGGGGAGAATTCCTGGAGAGGCAGGTGGCTCAGGATTCCAGAGGTTTTCCTGCCTGGCTTTGTTTGGGTGTTGGTTCCTTTCCTGCTGGTCTTGCTGGCACAGGGTGTGCAGCAGGAGACAAGAGTCAGTGTGACTGACACACACAACCTCCACTGCTTTGATAGTGGGGGGGATTCAAATATCCCCAGAGCCCCCATTTCCATTGCCCACCCATTTTCTGGCTTCTCCACCACAGCATACTTGGATTTGATAGTTTTCTGGAGGGATTTTTGCCTGCTGTGCTGATTACCAGGCTTGCTGCTGACAACTGTCTGCACTTTATGGGGTAGGTTGCTCAGCTCGCAGAGGAAGTTGAAGACCCGGTGACACTCCAGCTCATCCCAGCCTGCTGTTAGGATCTGGAGGGTCCAAAAGAAAGGGGTAAAAACAAATGCTTCTTAGGGCAGAGCTACAAGGGCAGCACAGAACTGAGTTGCTGAGGGTCCCTCAGGTCCAAGAGCTTAGTTTGGAACCCTCTGTGGAAAAGTTCTCACATGTATGTACAAATATCCCAGCACAAATAATTACCTGTAACTCCCCAGAAAGCTATTTTTTTAGTCTTATCAATAATAAAAGTTCTTCAGACTCAAGTTTTAAGCTAATGAAAATATTCTGCCATGTGATGTGTGTAGCCATGTAGTGCTGAACTAAACCAGCCCTGCACTTGGAGTAACAAAACACTCCCCCTTCTACCTTCTTAGATAATAAATCACTCATCAAAATCCAGCCCAGGGAATCAAATCAGCAGCTTTAACACTCAGGAGGGAAATGCAGAGAACTGTGTGAATACCTCCCTACCCCCCAAGGCTCAAAGCCTTCTCAGACTTCTAAATATCTGTCAAAACCATGAATTGATTTGGAAAACTACCTTAATTTTCTATTTGTGATCCTTGCCTTGTGTCCATAAAGATACTGTACCTGTAAGAACACCCCATAGCACTGCAGCCCTGAGCAGTGGAAGGGACTTGGGCAACCACTCAGTTTGAAGCAGGAAACCTGCAAGTGTAAAATGTTATTTAGTAATTTAAGTGGCCAAAAGTTAATTCCTGGCACTGAAAATTCTCTGCACTCCTTGTGCACATCAGTACTGACTGCAGGGATTCCCTTAATGCAGAAGGAACCAAGGCATTTATTATGGCTTAGCTTTAAGGTTAGAACTGTGCTCAGAGGGGTTTGTAAAAGGGCTCTGGGAAGAGCCAGGAGAGCAGGATTTCTGTGAGGAGCTGTGCTCATCCCCTGCAAAATCTCCACAAACCAAAGAGCAGGTGGAAACCAGAGGTGGTGGAAGGTGCAGTCCCCTTGTGTTCCTCCTGCTGGCTCAGGCTTTTCTCTCTCTGATCACAAAGAGCCTGATTTCAAATCAATACCTTCATTAGGCAGCTGTAATGAACTCCAGCCAGGGGCTGGGAAGGGGCATCACTCAGCTACTGGAGGCAGGTTGCTGGCAGAAAGGGTGCTGTCAGTGCAGGGGACGACTGGGAAACGCTGGTGGCAGGAACAACCTCACCTGGGAGAGGATCCTGTGGATGTATTTCAGCCTGTCTTTGGTGGGAGACAGCAGAGTGCAGCGTTTCAGCAGCAGCCCTGCAGGGGAAACCAACACACACGTGGCACATCCAGAGCTGGATCAGCTCCAGGGCTCCCCTCCCACCCTGCAAGGCCAGGAGAGCAGCCCGAGGCAGAGAGCTGGGCTTTGTGCTGTTGGAAGGGGACAACTTCCACTAATTTGTTTATTGCATCTCTTTAAAGTCCCTGGTAGTGGCAGTTGGAGCCCCATTAAAAAGGCTGTGTTGGGTTTAGAATCCCAGCTGTTAAAAACACTGGAAATCCATGTTCCTGGTCACACCTCCTAGCAGGACCCAGGGGAAGGTTGGTTTTCCCCTTACATCATGGCAAGCCAAGATTCCAAAGGGGTTTTTGGAGAGAGCCAACATGCTCTGGAAAGAAAACCCAAGCAGTGTGTTAATGTGAAACATAGTGGGGAGGGAATGTGATTTTTCCTGAGCAGGGCTGGTGCATGTTTGGGATGTCAGAGTCTGGGGTTCATTACAGAGGCTGCTTCTTAAGCAGTTTTTTTTTTCTTTTCTATGGAGCAATTTTTTTTGTTGTTTCTGTGCTCATGGGTTAAGGGTTTGGGCTTCACAAATTTTTACCAGGATAAAACTGAGATATTTTGTTTGTTCACTTAGAAATTCACAGAAAGGCATGAGCTTTTCTGAGGAAAAAAAATAATATATATTATATATTTTTAATATATTTTTTTTTCCTAAATTGATATTCTCCCCCCAAAATACAGAACTTTTCCAGGATCAAAAGCACTTTCTGCCCTGCCCATGGGGCTCTCTCTGTGTCTAGAAGTTCATTAGCATTCTGTCCTGACAGATGTAATTTATTCCTCAGCCCCAGTTCAAAGCTTAGTCAAGTCAATTTTCCATTGACTAGCTGAGATGTTTGGAGAGAAGTCCCTGAAGAGCAGTTGAAGCTGGCCAGGGAGTGTAGCTGCAAATGGGAATAGAGCCCCTGGGTGTGTGGGGGGAGTCAAGGGGGTGAGCCAAAGGCTGCTCCTGGCTGTGCTCAGCAAGGCCCCTGGGGAGGACAGAGCAACTCCAGTTTAACCAGTGACTGAAACTCTGAGCCCATCACAAGCACCGGAGGGTTTTACCACAGGCTTGGGCAGAGATCTCAGTGAGATTTATGCAGCCCCTGCTCAGGCTCCCTCAACAAGGACATTTTTCCCATGGAGTCTGGTCTTTCCTGCTCTAAAGTAAATATTGATTTTGCAACTGACCTCTTAACAAAAACATTCTCTTGAGCCTTCCACGGATGACACAGATACTGCCAAGGGGTTTTATGTTCTGAATATGTCAGGAGTTTACTACTGGGGCTGCTCTTAGCAATGGGTTCACACCTCCAGTTAAATCAGTTGCCATTTTTTATGTGGTTTTTACAGAGCCCATATTAATTTTGATTGTGATTAATTTTGATATATTATTTTTTTTTAGTATTATTATTTTGATGGGGTTTAAATGAATTGTAGGGTTTCAAGCTTCATGTTTAAAATAAAACACTAAGATTCTTAGTGAAAGGCTGAGAGCCCTGGGACTTTTTAGCCTGGAAGGGAGAGAGGGGATCTGCTGAATGTCTATAAACCCAGGAGGGCAGGGACAGCCTCTTCACTGGTGCCTTGTGACAGGGTGAGGGGCAGTGGATTCAAGCTGGAGCACTGGGAGTTCCACCTCAGCATGAGGAAGAACTTCTGTACTCCAAGAGTTGCAGAGCATTGGGATAAACTCCCCAGAGAGGCTGTGGAGTCTCCTCTGGAGACTTTCCAGCCCTGTCTGGCTGCATTTCTGCCTGATCTGCTCCAGCTCTGTGCTGCTCTGGCAGGGGGGTTGGACTCCATGATTTCTGGAGGTCCCTTCCAACCCCCACCAGTCTGTGACTCTGTGGTTTTAAGATACTTCCAAACCTCCATGGATTCCTTGCCAGAGGAGGTCTTTGGTCTGAATGGCTTTAGCAGCCTTTCTTTACCTCATATGTGCCTTTATTTAATGCCTTAAAGGAAATTCTGAGCTTAGTTCTGCCCCTAACCATGGCATTAGTTTATTTCTGTCAGATAATCAGGGTTGGCTTTTTTTTAATTGGACAGGTAACAATAGCTAGGGATGGAGCAAATTCAGTTTTGGTGGAATTTGCTCATCCCTGACAACTGTGGTAACACTTTGGTGATGAGCACTGTCCTTTCTGAGGAGCAGACTGTGACCTGCAGCTCAGCTCACCTTGCCCAGAGCCTTTCTGGTGGCAGCAGGGGTGGGTGGGTTCAGAACAAGGCTGGGTTTAAACCTGGAGCTGCCTTTCCCAGCCTGAGGAATGAGAGAGACTCCAGGGAGCTCCTTCAGCCCCACCAGCCAGGCTGGGGTCTGGGCTCTGTGGTGGTTTCCAGTGGTGCTGTCCAAACAAATGAGACTTTGGAAACCCCTACCAGGGAGAGCTGAGCTGCAGCCCCTGCTCGGGAGAATATAAACACAGAGGAGGCAGAGCAGACGTTATTTTTTCCATCACTACGAGGTTTTGGAATCATTTCAGCTAATTCCTCCCACCTCCCCCCCCCAACAACAGTTAATGGTTTGAGTGGCCTGTTTGGCACGGGGAGAATTTCAGTTTCAGGGGGAGCTGCACAAAGGATTTGGGCCATATCCTCAGTGTTTTCCTGATCAATGCATAGAACAGAGGAAACCTTTAAACTGAGTTTGGTTCTCCTCTAATTGTTACCATCTGCATTAAAGGATCACCTAGAGATTTGTAGTGCTCTAAAATAGAGGCTCCTTCTCTCTTGCCAGGTAGCTCAAGGTTATGAAAGTCTTGCAGTAAGAGCCTTCTGTTTCCTGATGGGGTTGAGATGTAATTAATAAGGTGGTTGCTGATGGTTTTCGACACCATGCTCAGCATGCTGATATCCCTCACTGAAAGAAGCAAAACCCAGTGTACTTGTCAATCCTGGCTGCAAGAAAAATGCTGATTGCTAGGCAATGACTTTATCTTACTTCAGAAATAAAAAAAAAAAAAAACAGGCCAAGAAATACAATTTACAAATAAAATGTAATTACTGTTTATCTCCTTTAGCAACAAACCATAGTAATTAGAAATGGCTGGATCTAAGGAATACTTTTCACACATAATAGGCAAACCCCACTTCAAATAGTTTGTAATTATCATTTAAATTTTGGTCGTTTGGTTCTTCATAGAAGCTGACAATTCAGAGCATGAGTCACTTCAAATGCCTTCAACTGGCTAAAGCTAAACCACTTTAAATAATCATCATGGAATTGTCAGGGCTGGAAGGGACCTTAAATCTCATCCAGTTGCAACACCCCTGCCATAGCAGGGACACCTCCCACTAGAGCAGGTTGCTCAGAGCCCCATCCAGCCTGAAAAACTGCCAAGGATGGGGCTGCCCCCACCTCTCTGGGCACCCTGGGCCAAGGTCTCACCCCCTCCTGGGGAAGAAATTCTTCCTCATGGCTGAGCTGAATCCACCCAGCTCTAGTTTGGATCCATCCCCTCCAGTTCTGTCACTGTCCCACAGCCTAAAAACTCCCTCCCCAGCTTTCCTGGAGCCCCTTCAGATCCTGGGAGTCACAGGAAGGTCTCCCTGGAGCCTTCTCCAGACTGAACAACCCCAACTCCCTCGTGGCTTTTTCCAAACGGAAAACTCCCGTGGTTGTTTTCAGATGTTGGCACTAACACCTTTGTGCTGGGGGGTTCTCACCTGGAAGGTAACTCAGGACCATCTGGAAGATCTCTAATGGAAGGGCCTGGAAGTGCCCCAGGGCTGAGAGGGACTGTGGGGCCGGGTCCAGGCCGTGGCAGGGCTGGCTGGAGAGGCGGCGGCTGCGCCGGCGTTTCCTGCTGGGAATGGAGCTGTGGCTGCTCCCTGCAGTGGATGTCATTGCTCTGCCAGTCCCCTCAGCCTGACCTGCTGAGAAAAGAAGTAAGGTTTTTGGTTTTTTTTGGAGGAGGAAAATACTGCACCCAAAACTAGGCTGAGAGGAAACCACCCTGGTGTAGCTGGAGCAAGTCTGGTCAGGCGCAGGGGATCGGTGTAGTTTTGAGTGCAGTGATGTGCAACTCACTGGAACTTTTCCTGATTCCATGGCTCAGAGAAGGGAGAATTTTCTCCAGTCTCTGTGATGGTGCAAGCTCCAGTGATTAATATTCTTTTACCTTGTTCCACTAATTAGTCCACAGAATATGGAAGTTACAGGGATTTATTGCAACGATGGTCACGTTGCTCAGTTCTTTGGAGTGATAAACGTTGTGTGCTTGATTATGACCAAAAAAAAAAAGAGATTAAAAGGATCAAAGTGATGCTCCAAAGGCTTTTTTCCTGCAGCTTTGGAGTTGATACACAGCTTCATTTCCCATAGTGACTCCATGGAAGAAATGATACAGTATTGCTACTGAGAAGATAGCCAGGGACAGAGGGTTTTCTGGAATCAGGAGGGTCTGAAAAGTGATGAGCTTTAAATACATCAATAGAGAGATCAATAAATCCACTCTTTAATTTGCTGAGTCTCTAGGACAGGTACCCTCCACGTTGTCAGGCAACACTGAGAGTTAATGACTCCCTGCCTCTTAACATGATTGGTTTTTAACTGAGATTATTTCTCCCCCCCCCCCCGTTTCTGGATTCCAGCAGCTGAGGCTTCAGGGACAGTGCCAAGCAGAACGAGTGCTGCAGCCTAATTCCAAGAGCTGGCAGCCCTGGTAGCAACACAACTGGAACCCATCCAAGCTGCAGTGCAACATCCCAGTCACCATCAGTGGGGAAAGGCTCTTGGAAAAGAGACCTCATTGTTTCCTGGATTCCAAATTGACAGAAATGACAGAAAACAAGTTCCAAGCATCCTTCGTGTTGATTCCAGAAGCACCAGAGCCCTCCCAGAGGCCACTGAGCAAAAGCACCACGTCCACAAAGGGAGCCTTGTCTGCTCTGACAACTGGAAGAGCAAATTCAAGAAGCCTCATTCCAAATGGGGCTGGCTGAGCTGGGCTGGTGCCCTGGCTGGAGTTGGGACTGTGTGTTTAAAGCAGTTGGAGTTCCCCAGAAGCTGGTTTCACTGGGGCAGGGGGTCATTCCAAACAGATAAAGAACCTCGTGGTTTAAACTTGCACAGAGCTCGTGAGGAAAATGTCACTGCTCCTGAAATGAGGATTTCTCTTGGGTTGTTACACCAGGCACGAGACAGAAAACTGAGGGAACAGCTTAAAGTACAATCAACAAACAACCTACAACACATGGTTATAAGAAAAAAAAAAAAGGATATATTTATCTTCTGAAAGCAAAGTCTGAGTCTGAGGTCAGTGGAAATACTCTACACACATCTGTGGGTTGAAGATGGCTCAAATTCCTTGTGTACAGCTCACAAAGCAGCTCAGCTCCTGTTTGCAAACAGAGCATTACTAAATTTTGTTCCAGGCTGAATCTGATCCATTCTCCTGCTTCATAATTCAGAAATACAGTTGCAGACCCTGTGACACTTTCTTTTCCTCCCCCCTTCCCCTTTCAGTCTTCAGCAGGACTGCAGTGTAAGGATTTGCCACACTTTAAAGTGGATGTTTTTGGTGTGGTTTGTTGGTGATTTGTTTGGTTGTTTGGGTTTTGTTGTTTTGGTTTGGTTTATAATCTTACCCTGACTCTGCAGTTGTGTTTTTATGGTAGAAATAAAGAAAAGAAAACCCAGCACAAGGGAGGTTTTCAGAAGCACTCAGCCAATTCCCGTCTGTTTCTGTTCAGTCTGATTGAAGTCGAGTTGGCTACCACTATTTTAATTCAGAGCAGAGCTAGAGAAAATGAATGTCGATAAAAACTGAGTACAAGCAGGGATTTTCAAAGCCAAAGCTTAGAGACTTTGCTGAAAGCTCCCATTTGCCTCCCCTCGGACTTAACGTGGTTTTTATTTCTTAGGGAGTTCAGCCAGAGCGGGGCAATGGTCTGTGCACCTCCATCTGCTGCTGGGACACTGCTTGTTTAGAGAGCTGCCTAATCCAGGCTGGAAATGGAAAGGTAAATGTTAAATATTTAACAAACTAAGCGCACAATATTAGCCAAGAAGGCTCACCTTATTTGTTGCTATAAACTAATTTGTTTGCGGGGCAGAAAGCATCAATTTCCAACCCTCTCAGCGATCACTCTGGTCCTTAAGCAGTCGCTAAACTCCTGCTAATGGATGGGCTTTTGTCCTGATATTTCTGCGAGCCCCGTGCTAACGTTTGGCAAACGTTTATTGCAAAAGGTTGTTTACTTTGGAGATTGGGTTGGAACGTTTCCGTTTCCCTGCCTCCACTCAGAAAGCATGAAACCAATTGCTTCCAATATTTAACCCAACAGGGTTTATTTTTTACTTTCTTTTCCCCCCAGTTTTCTCTTTTTTTGTTGTTGTTGTCAACGTACTAGTTCAGTTGGGGATGACAAACCTTAGATCACTGAGCCATGGGGTTACATTAGTACTTGTTCCCCCTTGGCCTATACAGAGAATTAACCAAAAAAAACTTATTTTTATTTATGTTAAACGTTCTACATCAGCCTGGTAGCACCAACCAGTCCCATCAGGACCTAAATCAGTGAATAACTGCAAATAGAAGCAAATTCTGGTGATTCCTGATGCCACTGCTGCTGGGGGTGAGGATTTCTTTGAGGGGATGTCTGGCTGGGCTGGTCCCTCAGGGTCCTGCTCAGAGGAGAAACACCAGCTCCTGCTTTATTTTCCTCTTATTCCAGGCTGGGTTTGCTCCTCAGACTCAGGATCTGAGGCAGGAGGATTTATTTGGCCATTTATTGCACTTTTGGGTCAGATGTAGCCAGGTTGTGATGGACCTTTGCAGCCTGGATGGGCCTGAGCCTATTCTCCTCCTCCTTCTGTGGCCCTGCCCCTCTGCAACCCCCCAAAACTGGGGCTGAGGAGCCCAAAACAGGGACCTGGACCCCAAAACCTACAGCCAGGTAAGGGAAAGGCTCTCCCAGTCGATTCCTACTTACCAAGCTCATCAGGTGTTGTCTTTTTCACCTCAGGGCGTTCCCTCCCTCCCCACAGTCCCTGAGGGGAGCAGCAGCAGAGGGATGAGGGGGTTTGGGGTGAGCGGCCTCTGGGGAGCACCACAGAGTGTCTGAGGGGAGAAAAAAAGATTAAAATACTCTTTATATATAT